>BQNB010070204.1:20618-33209 GCA_026074375.1 Tanacetum coccineum
AGGGTTCCTTTTATAGACTAAGGAAACCCTAATGGGCTTTACAAAACGCGTTAAGAGATAATGCATATCTATTCCTAATTTATCTCATGCATATCTCATAAGCAGTACTAATACAATACACTAGCAGTACTAATACTAACTAATAGTACTAACTATTACTGGCAGTACTAACATTGTACTGGCAGTACTAACTACAAAGCTAGCAGTACTAAAGACTTAGACTTATTTCTTCAATCTTCATTAACAGCATTAAGTCTTCACTAGCAGTATTAATCTTGAGCCAGCAGTATTAACTTGTAGAAGCTTCAGAATCCTAACAGGAAGTGAGAAAGCAGTTTTGTGTTTTATTTGTACTGCTCGTTTACGAAGTGTTTGTACTGCTTTCTTTGTCCGAGAAGAATTTTAAAACTACTAGTGTCATCCGAGAAGATTGTTTTTGGTTTTTGATTTAAATGTTCTTAAACGTTTAAAGGCTCGTTTTTGGATTTCTTGGTTTAATTAATTACGAAGATTATTGTTTATCACTTATTTGACGATGAAGTGGAATTATTTGGGTTTGTGTTCTTATCATATCTCAAATGGCTTACAACATTTGGAGGTAACTTGTTCGTGCTTAGAAACGATGTGACGAAGAATTGACAAATCTAGCAAAGGTGTGTGATTTTTCTTATGGTGCTCAATGCTCACATTTGCTATCACTTTGGTTATGTGTCTCATAGAAGATGAGGATAAATTGTCAAGAGATTGTGGTCTCCCTATACATTGATTTTGGGTATACGTTCGAAGTCACGTGGATAGTACAAGACATAAGACACAAGTTTGGGTTATCTACTTCAGCATCAAGTTCGTAATACTTAGTTTTCTTCATCTGTAATCATTACATAGAGCCTGCAGAATTGAAGATTCAAGAAATGGTTAACATATGGGTTTCAGGGGAAGCTTATTGTCAAAAATGTTTAACCATTTATATGCTACATCGAGGTGAAGGTTTTTACTACTACTAGCCTTTGTTACTACTGCTAGTGTAAGTTTCTACTGCTCAAGTTTATTTTTCTTAAGGTGCGTAATAGAGGGTAATTTGGGTCATTGGAATACTTGGATTAGAAGTGTAATATTGGTTCATAGTTGTGAAGATCAAAGTTGCATACTTTAGTCTCCTATTTGATATTGACAAAAAGGGGAAGAAGATTTGATGATTTGCAACTTGTAGATCCTTGATAGCTTAAGGGGAAGTTTTGTCATTATCAACTAGGGGAATATTGTTGGGAATTATATTTGAGTTGATAAGACAAAACAAGAATGGAACATAAGGACTGAATCTAGCATTATGGAATTCTACAAGCTGGTGGAGTTTATTCTACAAAAGATAAAAGATTCCAAAAGATATGATTCTTGAAGATAAAGATGAAGTTTATTAAAGAATTAAAAGATTTAGTTTCCTTATACAATTATGTTTTCCCTTGTAAATCTAGATGGACTCTACTATATAAAGAGATCCTTAGATATAGTTTTATGTGTAAAAGATGTAAACACCATAAAAGTGTGTGTGTGTTCTAGGCGTCAAGTCCTCTAAGTGGACGCCTAGGGTTTAGTAGGTTTAGCCTCAAGGTAATCAAGGTTTTCCTTGATCCCTGTTACAGTTCATTGATGTAACCGTATTGTTCTGATCAAATAATATTAGGGCTTGGAATGTTTGGTAAAACCTTGTTATGATAATATTGATTCTATGTTTGAATATTCCGCCTATGTTATCATTATCCTAGATTAGTTCTTAACAAACTAGAGCTACAACGATCTTATAGGTTTTCACATTATTCATCCACACAACTACATGAGTGTTCCACTCAGGTGGTAAGCTGCTCAAAAATTTTGAGTTTAAGTCTTCTTGGGCAATGACCACACCCAAAATAGCAAGCCTACTGATTATCTTCTGAAGCCTATTGAAGATAGAGTCAAGAGACTCTACACTTGATGCACTAAAATTTTTGTATTGTTGCTTCAAAAGTGTCTTCTGAGTTTTCTTTGTAGCTGCATTACCTCTAAATCGTGTTTCAATGACAGCAAACATTGATTTAGCATCAGGATACTGACTGAATGTAAGTTGATGCTCATTGGGAAGAGCCATGAGTAGCAAACTCCTAGCCTTCACATCATTCTTTTTATTTGTCTTTTCTTTAGCAGTTACAAGTATAGACATCTTAGTAACTAAAGTACCATTATCATGTGTTATTTGTGGTACTGACACCCATGAATAGCATGTGAATGTCGTATTCACAAGAAGTGGTAAATCCTACAACTCACCAGTTAACCCCAATGATCAACAAACCAATTCTGAAACTCCTATCAACTTCGATAGCGATGATGAAGACGAAGAACCCACACCACAACCAAAAACTCAAAATCCAAAACCAGTCAAGGAAACTCCATTACCCAAACCATATAAACCAAAAATTCTGTATCCTCAACGTCTAAGGAAAGAGAAAATGGAAGCTCAATACGGAAAATTTCTCGACGTAATTCGTGCAGTTCGAATCAATGTACCTCTTATCGATGACTTAGCCGGAATGCCTAATTATGGAAAATTTCTCAAGGAACTCATAAGCAACAAACATAAGATCGAACAAATCTCTACCGTTTTCTTAAGCGACGAAAGTTCAGCAATGATCCAAAACAAAGTTCCACCTAAACTCGGAGACCTTGGAAGTTTTTTTATTCCATGTAATTTCAACAAAACTTTCTCCTGTAATGCCTTAGCCGACCTTGGGGCTAGCATTAACCTTATGCCATATTCGCTATATGCCAAATTATCTCTCGAAAGTCTTAAACCTACCAAAATGAGCGTAAGATTAGCCGACAGATCATTCCAATACCCTGTGGAATAGCGAAAATAGTGCGGTTGAAGTTGGAAAAATTCACCTTTCCTGCTGATTTCGTTATTCCACGAATGGAAGAATAATAGTAAAGTCCCTCATTTTGGGACGACCCCTTTCTTCAAACTACTGATGCAGGTAATCGAGTCAACAAAACAACTCAACCCTTGGAGTTGAACTGAACGAATGATTTCATATCATTCTTTCAATGAAACACTCTAATTCAAATGATGATCCTGTTTCAGTATCGATTTCATCGATGGAAATCTATAGAAGAAGATTTCGAAGCTCTGCTAGATGAAGTAGTAAAATTATTCATTACCATCGAAGGAACCCTTTCTCGAAGAATAAAAAAAAAAAAAAAAAAGAATCTTTGCTGAATTTAATGAATTCATGGCAATGACATAGCTGAATAAAAACCTGATTATAAAAATCAAAACATCTATCGAAGAACCTCCTACGGATCTCAAACTTAAACCCCTTCCTGATAATCTAGAATATGTATTTCTGGAAGAACCCTATTTTCTTACTGTTATCATATCATCTCAGCTATAATTATAAATAATTATTCCCAAAACACAGAAAACAGACTCATATCCGTCCCTAAAAAACACAAGCAAGCCTTCGCTTGGAAAACAACAGATATTCCTGGTATTTGCCCCTCATTCTGCAAACACAAGATACAACTTCTGGATGATAAGAAACTAGTTGTCCAAAAACAAAGAAGGTTAAACCCGAACATGCAAGAAGTTGTCAAAAAAGAAATTATGAAATTCTTGGATACCAGTATAATTTATCCAATTGCCGATAGTCATTGGGTTAGTCCTATCCACTGTGTACCAAAGAAAGGTGGTATTACAGTTGTCACCAACAAAAATGATGAACTTGTTCCAACCAGAACCATTACGGATGGCGAGTATCTCGATTGATCGTAAAACTCAATGAAGCAAACCGTCAAAAGATCACTTTCCCATACCCTTTTATGGATCAAATGCAAGAAAGACTAGCAGGAATAAATACTTCTGATTCCTCGAAGGTTTTTTTGAGTATTTCAAATTCCTACGATCCTAATGACCAAGAAAAACAACATTCACATGTCCTTTCGGCACATACGCTTATAGGCGAATGCCTTTCGGTTTATGTAATGCTCCTGTCACATTTCAAAGATGCATGTTGGCAATATTTCACGATATGATTGAAGAATCCGTCGAAGTATTCATAGACGATTTCTCTGTCTTTGGAAACTCTTTCGACACATGCCTAAACAACCTTGATAAAATGCTCCAACATTGTAAAGACGCTCATACTCGTTCTTAAACTGGAAAAAGTCACTTTAAGTCAAAGAAGGAATTGATGCTCGGACCAAGGTGGTCCAGCGCCAGGACTTGAAGTTAACAAAGCAAAAATCGATGTAATCTCAAAACTTCCACCCCCTACTAATATTAAAGGTATTAGAAGCTTTCTCGGACATGCCGGTTTTTACCGACATTTCATTAAAGACTTCTCAAAAATTGCTCGACCTCTAACTAAACTACTTGAAAAAGATACTCCATTTGAATTCAATGATGAATGTCAAAAAGCATTTGGATTATTGAAAGAGAGACTCGCATGTGCTCCTGTGATCGTAAGCCCAAACTGGAATCGTTTGTTTGAACTTATGTGTGATGCAAGTGATTTCGCTGTAGGAGCCATCTTAGGCCAAAAAGATGGTAAAAACTTTCACCCAATCTACTTTGCAAGCAAAACCCTTAACTCTGCTCAACAAAAATACACAGTACCCATACAGAACTTTAGGGCTGTAGTTTTGCTTGTTGATAAATTCAGATCCTATCTTATTCTCTCAAAAACTATTGTTCATACCGATCATTCAGCTCTAAGGCACTTATTCAAAAAGCAAGATGCTAAACCACGCCTTATCCGATGGATCTTACTTCTACAAGAATTTGACATAGAAATCAAAGATAGAAAAGGTACCAAAAATGTTGCAGCCGATCACTTATCCCGACTTGAAAATGATGAAACAAGCGATGATAGTGAAGTCGATGATAACTTTCCCGGAGAAACTCTTATGGAAATCAACACCAAAAACGAACCATGGTTCGCAGACTTTGTAAACTACCTAGTCGGTAATATTATACCAAAAGGGATACGATCAAACAAAAGAATAAATTTTTCTCTGACCTCAAACACTACTTTTGGGAAGAACCCTACCTTTTTAAAGTATGTTCCGATGGTATAATCAGACGTTGTATATCTGGACCAGAAACCCGAACCATTTTAGATGACTCCTTAGTGTATAAAAGGAGGTTCTAGGGTATAGAAAAATATATCAGTTCTCATAGCGGTTTTCCATAGAATTCTTAGAGCTTCAAGGTTTTGTAAACCCTAACACTAATTAAGTGTTTGTTAATATAATTGAGGCTGAAAGTTTTGTTACTGTTTCATTGTTTGCTATTCAATTGTTATTATTCCTCTTAATATCAATACTAGATTCCGCATAGTATTTGATATTCAATAATCAAAGTTTCTTTCATAGTAGTTTTGGATTTATCCAAAGTTGCTAACCTTACATCAAGCTAAGGAGGACAAGATCGGTTTTAGGACCATCATTTTGGAATGCCCAAAGCTTTAATCAGTGACCGAGGTACTCACTTCAGCAACAAAATAATGGAAAAGACGATAAAAAGATATGGAGTTAATCACCGTTTCTCTACATCATATCACCCTCAAACTAGTGGTCAAGTTAAAAACACAAACATAGCTCTTAAAATAATTCTTGAAAAGACTGTTAAAGACAATCCTGCTATTTGGTCAAGAAAACTTGATGACGCTCTGTGGGATTTTCGTACTGCTTACAAAACACCTACCGTTACCACACCCTACAAACTCATATATGGAAAGAACTGCCACTTACCATTTGAAATTGAACACCGTGCGTACTAAGCCTTAAAGAATTACAATACAGATCGTTGCTGGTGAAAAACAAATATTTCAGATACACGAATTAGATAAACTTAGACATCAAGCCTATGAAAACCATCGATTATACAAAGCAAGAACCAAAGTCTGGCACGATAGAAAACTAAGAATGAGAAAAGAATTCAAACGTGGAAACAAGGTTCTGCTCTTTCACTTAAAGTATAAATTCAAGAAAAAATTTCACAAATCGTCCCTATGGTTTGACCCAAAATCACAGATCGTCCTTAACTCATATTAAATACACCAAGCATCCCTAATTTTGAAACTAGTAACACACACCATCCCAATCGTTAGTTTTGCTAGTTAAGTGTTAACGGACGAGGGGTAAATTGGTCTTTTTGATTAAATTTTTTCTTTTTTTTACTCACTCACTGTCTCTTTGAATATTTCCCTTTCTTTTTAATTTTTTTTTTCTAAACATTACTTTTTCAAATTCATTTCACTGGTAAACACAAACACTTTACATAGTACCAACGCCACAATCCTCAATTACAACTCACACTTTTTTATTTTTCTACTTTTCTTCTCTCAATATTATCATCAACAACAAACACATTTACTCATTTAGTGCCATAATTTGAGCAAGAAAAAACAGAGAGATGGTTCATTACTTTTCTTTGAATTAAAGATTGCAAACACTGATGAACACCCTCTAATTTAGCATGCTCTACACCAATTAGATCTGCATATCGCTACATTGATACTTTAACTCAACTGTTAAGTTTGAGAGCCTCTTGAGTTGAGCTACATGCCATAAGCGTATGCACTAGCCGTACCCTATTCTCTTGTGTATCAATCAGCACAATCGGGTTAACCTGGTTGACCTGACCCGGTTCAAGACCCGGGTCTGGTTGAACTTGAACCGGGTCTAGATTTTTCTGTTTTTTTGAAGGTGGGTAAATAGCGTTGCCAGGAATGGACTGAAGGTCGTTGGAGACAGTCGGGTCAATTTCAGTTATCATGGATTCAAGCCACGTGGAGAGATCTGATGGGTTGTAATGAACCGAATCCGAAGCGAGTTGGGTTAAACCGTCGTCGTTTTGGAAGACGCCTTCCAAGTGTTCGATTTTCTGTGCCACGTCAGCCATGTCGGATGATTTAACTTTGTAACCTAGTACAGCTAGAAGCTCATCAACTCCGGTGTCTTGGTCGTCCACGTCATCCCACATATTGGATTTTGAAGAACTAGAACACCCGATGTCGTTTAACATGTTTGGGTGATGTCGTTTCATGGTTACTGTGTGTTTTTGAAGGTGTTTTTAGTGTGTGTAGATCTGGGTTTGTGATTGAGAGAAGAGGTGTTGGCCAGTGGTAGTGATTCTTTTAAGAGAGAGAAATGAAAATGATGGTGATATAAAACAAATGAGATGTAAATAAAACTAAAAAAACAGTGTGTTTTATGAAGGTGTGTTAGTATGTGTGAGAGAAATAGAGAGGCTCGTGAGAGGAGGCGGGACACTCGATGGACCAACAGGTGTTTTTGACATGTTTTATGTGTGTTACTAGTTTCAACGCGAAAGGACCAATTTACCCCTCGTCCGTTAACACTTAACTAGCAAAACTAACGATAGGGATGGTGTGTGTTACTAGTTTCAAAATTAGGGATGCTTGGTGTATTTAATTTGAGTTAGGGACGATCTGTGATTTTGGGTCAAACCATAGGGACACGATAAAAAACTAAGAATTAGAAAAGAATTCAAACATGGAAACAAGGTTCTGCTCTTTCACTCAAAGTATAATTTCAAACAACCGAAACTCAGATCTCGTTAGCTAGAACCATATGTAGTAAAACATCAATATCCATTCGGATATGTTGAACTCTATCTAAAGGATGGAAAAACATTTATTGTTAATGGCCATCGACTCAAACTATATCACGAAGAAGAGGATTATAATGACCAAAGGGAAGCAGTTACTCCCTTCTTCCCCAAAGAATGACTCACCGGATTCGAGTCTAGCTAACGACTCTCTTAAAAATTAAGCGCTTCTTGGGAGGCAACCCGTGCTTCACTTAAGTATGGAGGAGTCCCTCCTACATTCTTTCGCTCATATCCTTTATTTATTTTCTAAAAAAACAACAACAATTTTTTTTTTCTTTTTGTGTGCTTTTGTGTGTTTACTTTTATGCAGGATATATAATTTAAAGATTTGGAAAATTATGAAGTTTTCTCAAGGATAGCCCTCTCGCAGCCATATATCTCTATGCACCGGGAAGTACCATTTTCCCTTAATTTTTCCTATTTTATCTCTATTATCAGTTATCACATTTAGGGCAATGTTTAACTTAAGTGTGGAAGGGAGTTAAATAGGAAAAAAAATCATATCCCTCCATGTTTGCCCTACCAAAATTTTTACCAACAGATACTTTCAAGAACAAAAATCTATATGCTTTAAAAATTAAAAAAATGCTCTTAGTAAGGCAAATCCAACTGGATTGACATTTTAACCAGCACAAAATCAACCCACTAAAATTGTGAGAATTATAAGCCTTTAGAATATTCGGGTACCTACCTTTGGTACCCAAGATAATTGATACCTTTAGCTTGTTTGAGATAAGGAATGAGCAATCATATGTATATATTCCATCATTATGGATGTGTATATGTGGTTTTGTCGCCTTTTCTAGAACAATGGTATTGGTTGATAATTATTATGAGTAAGCCGCTAATTTAGAAGCTCTAGAACTTGTGCTTGATCATCATTTACTAGACTGAAGCCTGATTAATCATATGTTATGAATCCCGTAAGTTTCTGTTATTGCAAGCACTCCCTTAGTGCTTTGTTACTGAAATACCTATGTAAGACATTAAAATTGAAAGATGAAGTTTTGTGCCAAGCCTTAGTTATTATTATATGTGATCTCTTTGTAAAAAAAATGTGTGTAATATATATAGAAGTTCAAAGAAATAAAGGCTTAAGTTCCGGCACATGAAGATTAGTATATGCTCCCGCTTTAGTATCAAGTTCCGCCCTTCGGTCATGTTTATATGTCAAGTACAAGCCTATGGTAGGTGTCTAGATTATGACTGTGCAAATTGAGTGTCTTCACAAAAATATATATAAAACCCTGTCTGATTGAACTGAGTGAATTCTAAATCAAACACATCTACCTATGTGAGGTGCTTAGTTATATGACAATGCTTAAAAAGTTATCTAAACCTGTAAACACTTGTAAAATCCAAAATTTCTCCACGTCACGATAAATGATTTTATTTTCTCGCTTTGATTGCTTGAGGGCAAGCAACAGCTAAGTTTGGAGGGATTTGATAAAGCCCAAATTATACTTGTTTTCAGTGGCGTTATTTGTATATATTTAATCATTTCTCGTAAACTTTTGATACTTAATAGCATGAAATATATGCAGGTTCACTTAAAGATATCCCGAGCTCAAACACAAAAAAGATCGAGTAATTATACTTCAGGAACACTATATATAAGAAAAGAAAAAGAATCAAGCTCAAAAGTGAAAATGTGCACTGCACTTATCCCTTGTGCACCGCACTTCCTCTCAATTCAATGGAATTAAAGACTTAGTCAATTGAATGCATTAACTCCACAAGTACGCCGCCCAATTTCCTTTTTGTGCCGCACTTTCTATCTGACAATGAAGAATAAATGAAGACTTAAATGCTACTGCATTAATACCCTAAGTACGCGGCACAATTTCCTTTGTGCGCCACACTTCTTCACTAAACATTTAATTCCCTCTCATTTAATCACCAAGTACGCCGCATAAATTCCTTTGTGCGCCGCACTTTTACCCCTCACTCAGCCTATATACGACGAATTTCACACATTTAAAATCATCTCTCATTCTTACAATCAACTAAGTATCCATCCCTCAATCATCCTCTTATCCCCTATGAAGTCCTAAACACTTTCCAAGTATTCTCCAACATAAACACCATATTCTTTAAATAATCAAGATCAAATCACCAAGAACAACGAAGAACATCATACTAGTTTAGTAAACGAATGAAGTGTGTTATCAAATCAAGTTATGTTATTGATGACATCAAATAACATCTATTTTATAGCATCATTTATCCCATGTTATTAACCCATTTTGTATAGTTATTGCAAATAATTGTTACATAATTATTTATATTTGAGAATTGCAGTAATTATGGAGTACTTGGTGAATACTAGCAAAATGCGCACATTCTGGAGCTTAAACGAATATATTTTGAAGATTAATGAAATTTGACAACCAATATGCCGTATCCATTTAATGGAAGATACGCGGCTGTTCCGTGCGGTACTTAGCTGTAAAAGGAAGATACGGCGTATCCGTGCCTGCACTCACCAAAGACCACAAAGGAAAGAAGATCAATACGCCGTATCCAGAAGAACTCAATACGCCGTATTCAAGATATAGTATGTGAATATTCTGGAAGATATCAAACGTGGTCCCTACTCCAAGAAACTCCAATACGCCGTATCCAATCCCTTGGATACGCCGTATCGAACCGACTTCCAGACCCTATAAATACAAAACTCAAAAACGAGTTTTAAGTGTGCTAAATCATATTCTCGATACCTAAACCATAAAAGTCGATTTTCAGAGGAGAAAAAGAGCAGAAGAGGTCGAGCAACGCTATCAATTCCATAGGAGACATCGTGTAATTCCATATACTTTAGTAATCGTTCAGTTTTTGGTATCATTCGTTAACTCGGTTAGTTTACCTTGGCTAAATAATTGCTTTTGTATTTATTATGACGTTTGAAGGCTAATACCTTCGGGTATTAGCCATTATTATAAAAATTTAAATGTTTGGTATTTGTTTATCTCGATTTGTTGATTTATCGTTGAATGCTTGTTTATGTCTATCAATTTATACTTGTTTACGCGCTTTTGTATGCGACCTATCATTCAACTATATCTAGTGATACAGACCAAGTAATCCAGAGTCTAGGATAGCTCTCTATATAGTAATTTATACATCTAGAATCATAGTATCACAAATATTGTCTTGCTAAATCTGTGTCTTGGATACACTTCAGGCTTAACTACTTAATTAGATATTGCCAATGGTTTATTAATCGTGTTGACTAGAAGGTGAACCTAGATAATTCAACAAATAACATTCTGATTCCATTGGATAGTTGGACAAGTGGACTACTAGTGTATAAATAACCATTAAGCGATAAGTGGGTAAAGTTTCTATGATCTAGGGTTTAACAAGATCACAATTGCTTTAATCCCTAAGATAGATTATAATTAGCAAATAAGGATGCTTTATGCGGATGCTTTAATTGTGACATAATTAATGTGTCTAGGTCTTAGGATGATGTAACGCCTATGTCTTAAGAATGATATACCGCCTCGAGAGAAGAAATCATTGCACTTAATAAACAAACCAACTTTCTAATCGGATTAATAATGGTTAATACAGTTTTCTTATATTTGGCTCGACCGCTCTTTTATCTTTTGTTAATTTGCTTGCGTAGGTTAAAGTGCCTTGAATTGATTGTAGTCACCAACCAACCCATGCCAGTCTCTCAGGCTAAAAAAACCCTTTTTCCCGTTAGAATTAGGACTAGGACTGACATAGGTTTAGAATAGAATAGAATTAACATAGATTAGATAACCAAGATATTAATTAAATTAATAGATTTAACCTCTCTTCAAGTGTTCAACACCCTACTTACCACGAAACTACTACCGATCGGGTACACTGCCCGTTAAAGTGTTGTTTTTGGTTTAATCGGCAAAATATAAATTTAAAACATGAATCATAAAAATATACACCACACAACGACACATCAAGTTTTTGGCGTCGCTGTCAGAGAGTGAAAATTAATCTTGATTTTTATTTTATATTTTGGTTTTTAACATTAGTTTAGATCTAAACCTTAGGAGTAGTGTAAATTAGATTAGTGTATATTCTTGTATATTCTATAAATTTTGTATATTTTTCTTCAATTGTTTGCTTGTATATTTGTGTGTTTAATTGTTTGCATATTTAATTGTTTTTCTCAGTACACTATTCTGGTAGATAACCTGATATGGCATATCCACTTCCATCGGATACAGCGTATCTAACTTTCTGTCCAATAAAGCGTATTCACTGAATAGATTAATACGGCGTATCTACTTCTATTGAATATGGCGTATCGATCATCTGATAAAGTTCTTTTCCATTCTCGAACTTGAAGCCCTAATTTTTTTAATACCGTTCTCCCGCTGGTTCGACTGATAATTTTCTGGTTATTTTTCATTAAAAATGACAAGGGTTATCAAAGGAGAGTTCGAGAAAATTAAGGATGTTAAGGTCGAAGATGTTTCGCTTGCTTACGATACATCACTTGAAGTTTTCAAGAATAAAGTCCATCGATTAAAAGGAATGAATGATGATTTATTCACATATGAAGTTAAAGTTACTAGCATCCCATGTGACTAAAAAATGGATGATGATTCGGAGCATAAAGCTGATGATGACATGGGATATGATCCGTCTGATGTTGCATTTACTGAACGGTTGGGATCAAAGTTTTTCAACTACAAGACAATGGATCATTATACTATGAAAGCATTATAGATTTACTGGATCAGAGGAGATGATAAAGTTGAGCTCACAGATGAAGAATCTTCTAATGATAAGGATGATGTTGCTGAAGTCTTTAGGATCGACACTAATTTATTTAACTTTGAAACACCTATTGTAACACCCCCAAAATGGGTCGCAGCGGAATAAGGGTCCGGGGCGTGTTACTTCTCAGATCAATAACACAAGATATA
>BQNB010070205.1:0-33209 GCA_026074375.1 Tanacetum coccineum
CCCGGAATTATTATAATGGTGAAGATGGTGAAATTACACCGAGATTCGTAGTAAAGTATAAAAAATCGAAAAAATTAGAAAAATCGCAACAAAAAAGAGGAGGAAAGTTTGAAGATAGTCGGTTCATTAAAGCTTAAACTGATGGAATTATTTGAAGGATCAATTATTCATTGATACCTGGTTAAAAATCAACGATGTAAAGTTTTGTATAAAGTGGTAGATATCGCCACTTGTCTTTGTAAAAGTATGTAAAGTATGGGATGATTGGGAGTTGATCGTTACGGGAACGCCAACTTAGGTTGTAGTTTTTGATCTATGATCAAGACGTTTGTGTATATAGTTGTGTCTTTATCATGGTAACGGGCGGGGAAAAGTATCTAGCAACTTGTACCTTATTTGTTTGGACTTAATCTATTTGTTTCATGGATTTTATTTAACAACAATTTATTTCCCTTTCCTAATCATTAACCTTAGGTTTTACTCGAATGAGGATGTGATCAAATCATGCATGTCTATTCCATCATTACGGCCATGCATGTGTGATTCAGCTGCCTTGTTGGGTTATTACTTTTTGTGAAAGTTAGAAGATCCATACCCTATATCATTCTTCATCCTAACCATTGGTTAAACTCGAATGAGGATGTGATCGAACACACATGTCAATTCTGTCGTTACGGTTATGTATGTGTGATTCAGCTGCCTTGTTGGTGTGGTACTTTTGGTGAAAGATTGTTAGAATGATCAACCCTAGGCCTTATCATAAAAACCCAATTTACCTTTATAAACTTGTTACTCCTTAGCTCTAGTGGTGGAGATGTGTATCCTTGCCAAGCCTATGATATAATACTCGTCACGACCGAGCATGCGTTCGTACCTATTAAATGTTACACCCTAGATTATTTGAGTGATCTGAGTGTTTTCATTTCCTATATTTCGTGAGGTGCTTGGTTTTGTACAGGTGATTAAATAAAATAATGCTTAAAGGAAAATCCTTAACTTCGGTTAGGATACATTTTTAATAAATTTCTAGAGTCTACTTGAGGACAAGTAGGATTCAAGTGGGAGGATATTTGATGACATTAAATAACGTCACTTTTATAGTATCATTTATCCTAAGTAAATTACCCATTTTGTATAATTATTGCAAATAATTGTTACTTAATCATTTATATTTAAAAATTGCACTAATAATGGAGTACTTGGTGAAGATTAGCTAAAGGGCACGCATTCTAGAGCTTAAATGAAGAAATATAAAGAAACTGACTCTGACATCCTATACGCCGTATCCATCAAGGAAGATACGGCATATCCGTGCCTACACTTCACCAGATACCTATAAGGATTCAAGTTCAATATGTTGTATCCAGGAACTTCTATACGTCGTATCAAGATAAAAATACTAGAAGATTCTAAAAGATATCAACCGTGGTCCTTACTCCAAAAAATCCCCAATACGTCGTATCTTACATCGCTCGATATGGCGTATTAACCCTTTTCCAGACTCTATAATACTAACCTTTGAACTCAGTTGTTTGACATGCTTCTATTGAGTGATTTGAGTGTTTTCATCTTCCTATTTCGTGAGGTGTTTGGTTGTGTACATGTAATTAATCAAATAAATGCTTAACGGGAAAAATCCTTTGGGATACATTTTCATAAATTTCTAAAGGCTACTTGAGGACAAGTAGGATTCAAGTGGGGGGATATTTGATGACATCAAATAATGTCACTTTTATAGCATCATTTATCCCACGAAAGTTACCCATTTTGTATAATTATTGCGAGAATTGGTACTTAATTATGTGTTTATTACTTCATACCCGTTTATGTGCTTAATTATGTGTTTTACCTATCATTCAACTGGGTCTAGTCCTACATATTTAATGCGCTGCAACTTCAGTGTTGTTTGGGCGTAAGCTAAGAGTCCGAGATAGAAACATATAACGCTTATTCATATAGCTAGAATAATAGGATCACCAATAGAAAGCCCTGTTTCGATCTATGGTTAAGTGGATAGGTTGACTAAGCCGGTGACTTAGGACTACACATAACGTCCTATTTTCATAGGTAGTTAAGTGGGCGTTGACTACTAGTATATGAATTCCCATTAAGCAGTAAGTTGGTAAAGCCTCCATGAGCTAGGATTCAATATAACCACCAATATAGTTCCTAGATAGATTATAATCAACGGTGTGAGCTTTATGCGGGTTTAGGTTAATTGTAACAGGATTAACTAATGACAAACCTCGAGTCTAGGGAGAAGATCCACCTAACTTTGGAATGATATACCACCAACTAATTAATACAATCGTTACACAATAGACAATCAAGGCATTCTATTAGATTAAACTGGCTAATACGTTTTCCTAACATTTGACCGCTTCTTTATCTTTTGATTATCACTTATGTGCGTTATTTGTCATCACCTTAGGATAAATAGACCTAAATTCATGCCAGTCTCTCAAAATAAAACCCCCCTATTTGCATTAGTTTAGGTTTAATTAGATTTATTTGGAATAATTAGGTTAGATTAGTACTAAACCTAGGTGAATAAAATACTGGTAGAATTAAGAGTTAACTTCCACTCTCAGTGATCGACACCCTACTTACCACGAAGCTACATCTGACCAGGTACACTGCCTGTTAAAGTGTTGTTTTTAGGTATAGTCGGCATAAAATAAATTATAGAACTTGATAATAAATAATAACCTACTTGACGACACATCATTGAAATGTGTTGAAACTGAACTGAAGGATATAAATCATTTTTTAGTTCTTGGTGTTTACAAATACCATTGCTCCAGCGAAGGCGACAAAACCACACATGCTTAGTCAAATCGATGAATGAGACACATGTTATTGCTCAGTTACTTTACTCAAGCAAGCTATAGGTTGATAATCAAGAACTTAACTGACACAGTTAAAATTTATGTTTAGTTTTGGTGAAAAAGCTTAAGCCTTCAGTTTTCTTCATTCAGTACTGAAGGTTTAGGTTTTATATCAACAATGTTCAGCATACCAAGTTCAACAATCAATCTTTTGAACATTGGTTCATCCAGAGGCTTGGTGAAGATATCAGCTAGTTGGTATTGAGTGGGAATGAAATGTAATTCAATATCCCCTTTCATGATATGATCTCTGATAAAGTGATATCTGATATCAATGTGCTTTGTTCTTGAGTGCAGTACTGGATTGTTTGAGATTGCAATAGCACTTGTGTTATCACAAAATATTGGTACCTTCTCATAAATGATGTCATACTCAGTGAGTTGACTTTTCATCCAGAGAATATTGGCACAACATCTAGCAGCAGCTACATATTCAGCTTCAGCAAAAGACATAGCTACTGATTGCTGCTTTTTAGCACTCCAGCACACGAGTTTACCTCCTAGCAACTGACAAGCACTTGAAGTGCTTTTCTTGTCCATGTTGCATCCAGCATAGTTAGAGTCTAAGTATCCTTTTAGGTCAAAACCTGAATATTTTAGATACCAAAGACCTAGACTGGGAGTACCTTTTAGGTACCTAAAGATTCTCTTAACAACAATAAGGTGGGATTCCTTAGGATTTGCTTGATATCATGCACAGAGACAAGTTGAGAATTAAATGACAAGTCTACTTACAGTAAGGTACATAGGTGATCCAATCATACCTCTATACTGAGTCTCATTAACATATTTTCCATTGAGATCAGGTCCTAACTTGTTAGGGGGTTCCATTGGAGTCT
Organism: Tanacetum coccineum; assembly: GCA_026074375.1. NCBI lineage: Eukaryota > Viridiplantae > Streptophyta > Magnoliopsida > Asterales > Asteraceae > Tanacetum > Tanacetum coccineum. The sequence goes on from BQNB010070205.1 coordinate 3,728, forward strand.
TTACTGATGAACCATATATGGCATACTTTTTCAGCAAATCCTTAACATATTTTTCTTGATTGATTAAGATTCCTCTTTCAGATTGTTTAATCTAAAATCCAAGGAAATAGGTGAGGACACCCATCATGCTCATTTCATATCTTTGAGTCATTAGTTTAGAAAACTGTTTGCACAACTTTGTGCTGGTGGACCCAAAGATAATGTCATCAACATAGATTTGCACCAAAATCACATCAGTTTAGGTATTGTAGACAAACAGAGTGTTGTCTATCTTACCTCTTACAAACTTGTGTTCAGTGAGAAAGGTTGAGAGGGTTTCATACCATGCTCTTGGAGCTTGTTTAATTCTATAAAGGGCTTTGTCCAATTTGCAAATATGGTTGGGGAACTTACTGCTCTTGAAACCTGGAGGTTGTTTTACATACACTTCTTACTTCAGCTTTCCATTTAAGAAAGCACTTTTCACATCCATTTAATAGACTGTGAAGTTCATGTATGTGGCAAAGGCAAGGAAGATCCTAATTTCTTTAAGTCTTGCAACTAGAGCAAAGGGTTCATCATAGTCTATGCCTTTTTGTTGATTGTAACCTTGAGATACAAGCCTTGCCTTTTTTTTATAACAATTCCTGTTTCATCTCTTTTGTTACTGGATACCTATTTTGAGCCAATTATTGTTTTACCATAAGGTGCAGGAACCAATGTCCATACTTTGTTTCTGGCAGATTGGTTTAGTTCCTCTTGCATGGAATCAACCCATCCAGGATGCTTCAGTGCTTCAGAGACATTTTTTGGTTCTTCCTCAAATAAGAAATCTACATATAGACATTCATGAGCTGAAGCAACATTGAGTTCTTTGGCCATGGCCTTGGTAAGCATTCCAGCTCCTGGATCTCCTATGATATTGACCAGTTCAATATGTTTGTCCTGAGACCATCTGTCTTGAGGAGCTGGAGAGGTCATAGATGGGATGAATAGAGAGGGATTGGTTGAGATTGGAATTGTATTTGAAACTGAACCATCCTTAACTAGAAAGGATAGTGGTTCAGAGGTTTGAACATCTTCAGAGTTTAGGAGGTTATCAATGATGTGATCATCATTGTTGTGATTTGAGTGTTTAGACTGATTATCATATAAGATTTTGTCAGTTTGAGCAGTTTGATCATTTTGATCATTGTGATCATTTTGATCAGCTTGACCATTTTGGTCAGATGAAACTTTAGTTTTAAGAAAAACTGGTTCAGGACTTTCATAGGGTTCTATAAAGGACACATTATTGTTGTTTGTTTAATACCTTTAAGAAGGTTTATAAGGATGAAGATATTCATCAGGTGGATAACTTTCTGATTCAAGAATGTTGATGTAGTTAACTAAAGGTTTTGTAAATTTAATAACATCAGTGCTTTCATCAAATGTGATGTGATAGGTTTCTTTAGTTTTTTGTCTTCTTGTGTTAAAGACTCTGAATGCCTTGGAAACTAGTGAGTAACCAAGGAAATAACCATCATCAGCTTTTTCATCAAACTTTCCTAAGTGATCTTTATGACTATGGATGTAAACAGGACATCTAAAGACATGAAGAGAGTCAATGTTTGGAATTCTCTTATAAAATATTTCATAAGGAGTCTTGAGATGTCTTTTGACAATTGTGGATCTATTTTGAGTATAGCATGCAGTGGCTGCTGCTTCAGTCCAGTATTATTTTGAAAAGACAGATCCTGAAAGCATTGTTCTTGCAGCTTCTATGAGGGTTCTATTTTTCCTTTTAGCGACACCATTTTGTTCAGGTGTGTAAGGAGAGGAAAAGTTTTAAGAAATACCTTTTTCATCATAGAAGTTTACAAGGATGCTATTTTTGAATTCAGTACCATTGTCAGTTCTGAGTTGTTTGACTTTGATGTCATTTTGATTTTCAACTCTTTTGATGAAAGACATGATGGTTTTAGGTGCTTGACTTTTCTTTTTCAGGAAGTATACCTAGGTGTACCTTGAGTACTCATCAACAATGACAAGAGTATACTTATCATGGTTAATGGACCTAGGAGTTACTGGTCTAAATAAATCCATGTGAAGAAGATGAAGACATTTCTTGATAGAAGATGTCTGCTTTGTTTTGAAGCTGGCCCTATGATACTTTCCCTTTTCATATGATGAACATGGTTTGTCCTTAGAATAGACAAGTAAGGGAAGACCATGTAGGAACTAAGTAATCTTTAAACTATATAAGAACTGGAGAGAGAAAGTGGAAGGAAGGAAGTATTTCTAGTGAGAGAAAGTAAAGGAACAGAAATGCATTTAGTGTGTGAAAAATAAAACCAACCAACACCCTCTCCAAGGCAAGGAGAGGGTATTTATACTAATAGAGTGGCCGGCCATGGGCCTTGAAAGGCTTTCCATGGGCCTTTGGGCCATTTAGCTTCATAATCTAATATATGACTAACTACGGGCTTTGACTAACTATTAATTAAGGTGACCGATACTTTTCGTGTTTCTAACAATCTCCCCCTAAGGGAGGTCACTCCAATTTACAAAGACTTAATCCTAGCATGTTATGCTTTAACTTTAGTCTTGAGCTCCTAGTCTTTAACTTCAATCATTAACTTGTGAATTGATGTAGTGATCTTGAGCTTGTTCCTTAGCTTGTCTTGAATGTGAGAATGTGATCTTGAACACCTTGAGATCATCAAACAAGCATAATCTCATTTTGCCATCTTGTAAACTATGCCATCTTGTGAACTTGTGACTTCTCGACCAACATGCTCATACCTTTCTTGATATGTTATCATGAAAAGCTTTAATAATGCATCTTTCTTGAGGTTCTTTAACTATAACACTTCGTCACTTCGAGAAAGACGTTCGGTATTCTTGAGTGACGATAAACTTATATGAAATTCTTTGACTCTTATACTTCGGTCACTTAAGAAAGGAGGGACGTACAGGTATATAGTAGCGAAGTCTTGAAACATGTACTTGAGCTTTCTTGTTGTCTTTATTTTTTGTCGGGCGGGTACTGTATGAGCATGTGGCTATAAATGAGGGACTCGTCGGTAATCAGCTGCACTAATAGTAAGTAGTTCCTGCAGGTTTGGTTAGTGATAATCAAACATATATATGGAACGGAGGGTCTTTGTCACTTCGTTCGGAATATGGTTGCTATTAACCACTGGTTTCCCCTGTTGACCAGTATAAATACTTGCTTGTGATCAGGTATAATTCTGAAGAATCTCTTGACAGGGTTTTCGCAAGAGCTGCACTTCCGTTCTCATTGCTAGTACAATCACACAAACCAGACACACGGTATGAGTGAGCAGTAGGACGAGCAGTCTCACCGATTGAATAGAAAAAAGCGTTTTGAAAATCAAAAAAGACGTGTCAACTTGCTTAAAGTGGTTTTGTGAACATGTCAGAGAGTGTTAATCATTTCAAAAAGTCATCATTCAATTATTCAATTACATAAAACCTGGAACAAGTTTGATTTTCTTATGGAATCGCATATCGTTTCTTTCTAGTTGTCACAAGTTTTGATTCATATTGATTTCGCCTACAAGTCACTTACATGAGCTTGATTTGATGTTGCTCTAAGCTGGATTTCCATCTTCATTGTGTATACTTGAGTATCTCTCAGACATTGTTCTGGGGCAAAATCTCATGGTTTATTGGCGGTAGGACTGTTTATAAATTTCTGTTTATTCACATTGTGTGAGATAAACAAAGCACAAATTTGACAAGTGTCCTAATGAGAATTATGGATGATCTCATTTGGTTCTAGACTCTAATAGTGCACTTTTTTTAAGTGATCAGAGGATGGAGCAATGCCACCTTTTCAATATCAACTAACTCGAAGTGAGAAAGTCGATAGAAATGCATCATGTAATCTCCATGAGAAATGAAACATAGTCTGTTGAGAGACCTTGAGTGGGCTAGGGAGGTTTGTGAAAGCGTCACCTAGGTCCATGTCTGTCTTTACATTGTCAGACAACACTTAGTGTTTTTGATCAGTTTTATGTATTGACCCGGGTTTGCCTAAGTGTATGGAGGGCTTCTTTCTTTACACCCCACCCTTTATCCTTACATTTCTTTTTCATTCTTCAACCCCTTCAATGCTTACCGAGACTTCATAACTAACACCTTGTTGGGTTTGTTCCAGTGTTAGCTCCATCTCAGTCGGCATTATTCCCGATTCTCACTTTTTCTCCTTTTTAATCATACCTAAGGACTTCTACACTAACTAGTGGATATCCCTGGGTAGATCCCTCCGGTTCTGGCTGGATCATGGGATTTGAATACCTATACCTAACCACCTTATAACTCCATAAAATTAAGTACATGGTCGGTCTTTTGGGTATTTCATCACGATCCTTCCAAAAACATTGAAAATTTCAATCAAAGTGTTTGATATAAATATCAAAAGATTTACACTTTGAAAGTTTTTCATCATCACTAAAAACTCCCCTTTAACATGTGCATCGTAATCGTAGTACTTGCCAAGTGTGGAGTGCATTGAGCCCATTTTATACGATCACATTTCAGTACAAATTAGATTCAGTTTAATCACATTTTCTCCCCTTATCCAAAATGTGAATCCCTTGATATTTTGGATATCAATTGATTAAACGTTCGGGGACAAAATGTTACATAATCACTATTAGGAACATTTTAATGCTCCCCCTTAATATTTGAGGGTATATAAGAAAGTGCTGAGTACAATAATTTGAAAATTTTGAATTTACTAAGAAATTCTTGAAAATTTTGTACTCGAGCACTCCTTATTATCACCATAAAGTCTACACTACATATATACAAATTCACAAGTTTTTTATTATTTACGAGGTTTGACCTATTATAATGAGGACATCATATGATAAATCATATGGTCCTTTGTAGTAGCCAAAAGTCTCCCTCGTACGGTCTCCCACCAACAAATTTTTCCAGGCTCCGCATGATCCTTCTGTTCTTGAGCTGTTTATCAATCGCCTGAATCATAGCTCCTGCTATGTTCTTGTCTACATTTTTCTAGTATGTCTGTGGCAGATACTACATCCTTATTCTCTTCAGAATATCATCAAGAGCCGTTCGAACATCATTGTGCGTACCATCACTGAATTTGTGGAGTTCATCGATACGCATCAATTTGTTCTTCTTGTCTTTATTCTGATATATGAAGCCTCTAGGATTTAGGTATGCTGAGTATGTTGGAAATCTTTTGAGATCAGATATGTACGTGTCTGGCCTTGTGAGGTTGAGCTTCTTTTGGTAACTTTCGACACCTAACTAAAGATCTTCCACACGCCTTTGGATGACAATGCTTCTTGTAAACATTCGTAATGAAACATTCAGAGCTAGTCATTCTTCAATGGTGAGGTTTGTCAGCTTGCCTTGAACTAGAAGTAGCAGCATGTCTTCGATGTCTTGTAAACGAAGCCTCTTGTAATCACCTTCTTTGAATTTATAAAGCTTGTCATCATTTCTACGAACTATGATCCAATCCAAATGCTTGTAATTATGCCATTCGACAATCTGAAGCTTTCTAACGGCAATGATTCTATGCCTGGAGTAGACATCATGAGTAGATTCCCTGTTAGCAGCAAATCCATATAATTGTTGTTGTTTTCGCCCCCAATGTGAGATTCCACAGAGTGCATGTTTGTCATAGCTAACCGGCACTTGACTTCACATTTTGTTAGGGACCAAATCTTCAATCCATTTGATGTGCCCATAATCTGCAGCCTTGGTCTTCGTCACTAAAGTTGTATATGTTCGGCTTGAGGCACCACCACTTAGATACGCAAGGTCGTTGTTGATGAAGTGATCAAAAGGAATGACTTGACGACATCGAGAATTAGGTATCAATGGTAATGGCTTACGCAGATCATGTGGATATTGCTGACCTTCAGGGTTGTTCTAGTCTAATTGATCAGTGGTTGCCTTGTAGACTTCTTCAAAGAAGTATTCTAGCTCCACCAGACTCTTGCATGATCCTTTCATCAGTTCGAATGTTGGACCGGCTAATAATTCTGGAGTAAGAGTGTCAACTTTAAGCCGATTCATCACGAATGCTGAGAAGTCTAGAGGAGTGTCCATCAGCTCATTAAATGAGTCACGCGTATCTTCTTTCTGAGCCAAAGTGCTTAGCCAAGGTTGAACAGGTCCATGAGCAGCAAGCAAAGTCTTGTTCCAATCACGATCGGGAGTAGGAGGTTTATGCTGTTTATTGAAACAATAGGAAGCGAAGTTCTCTTCATCCAGGTTGATCTTTAGGTAACTCTTGTTATGAACTCCTGATGTGCGGGTTCTTCTAAATCTTTAGAAGTGTGCATTGACTCCTCTGCTTGAGCAGATTTGTCAGCAGACTCGTGATAAGATTTGGACCCTTCAGTAAACTTGCCAATTGTCTTGGAGGATCTTTTTTCCTTAGGTGCAACTGGTTGACTCCTGGTTTCTTTCCAGCTCTTCGTTCTCTTGGACCACCACCCCAGGTTTGATCCAGTGGAGGGTTTCTCATCTTTATCCTCATCACTCGACGTCTTTTGAATGAGACAGTATCTTCATATGTATCAAGTATGAGTTTGTCACTTTCGTAAGCATCAACCAATGCTTTGTAGAGATTCTTCTATTCATCAGATCTGTGGATTGACTTATTTGTCTCCATCTTATCTATAAGAATCTTCTTCAGTTCTAGTTCAGATAGGTTGGTGGCTACAGCATGGGATGTCTTAAATTCATTGGATGAACGAGTCAGAACCTCAGCTTCGAGTTGTTCATTTACAGTCTTCTCAATTTTTGGCAAAATCTTGGAGACTTGTGCCTTAACTTGTTCTTTGACTTGCTCCTTGATTATTTTATTTATGTTGTCATCAAGTTTATTGATGAAGTCTTCATTTTCGGCTTGAGCTTCATCTCTGAGTCTATTTGACTGTAATTGAACAGCTATTTTGACGGCTTCATTCATCTTGTTGGCAAGGTACGTATCAACAATGCCAGGAATTGAAGAAACTGATGCAGCAAATTGGTTCGTTTGCTTGAATTCCAAGAAGTCATTTTCCAAAGTTTTTAGTCTATGGTCAAACCCAAATAAAGAACCAAAGTTAGGAAGATCTTGTAGGTAGGAACTTGGAACAATTGTTGGTGTGGGAACTGGTGTTTGTTGCAGATGTGTAATGAGAGGAATGTGTGGGAGGAAAGTGTTTGTTGTAAACGAAAGAGGTGACTCAGCAATAGTAAGTACCTAAAAACATTTACCATAGAATTGACCTCAGATGATTAGACTAAAAATAGAGTCAATACTTGTATCTAGACTGGGGTTGAGCATGTTAGAAACGAAGCTAGATGACAAAGAAGAACTCTGTTGTTGACCTTCAGGATTGACCGGAGTTATAATCACATAATGTTCTTTGCTATTATTGAGTAGTTTTGAATGATAAGTGCAATGAACTCTGCCATTGTCATATCTCTTCCCTCCAAACTGACGTTCACTTCCCTGTATAATTCATTCCCTTCATCATCTTCATTTGTCTCTTCTTCATCCAGTTCTTCTCCCTCAACATTCGCACCTTGAATTTCTACTTCACTGTCTTCATCATCAGTGGATTCATAATGAGAAGGTGTTTGAACCCTTATATATGAACTCTCTTCTTGTATGTCTTCTTCATTTTGTCTTTCTTCTTGATCATGAGTTGAGAACTTGGGATGAACAAAGTCATCACCATCATTGTCTGATTCAGTCTTCTCATTAACATCATTGTCATCATCATCTTTACTTATACTTACTTCCTCATCATTGTCCTCTTCACTGGACTTCCAAGAAATCAGTTCATCTTCAGATCCATATGTAGGTACATCAAGAACCCCTGGTGAAACACCAGTTCCTTCATCTGCACCTGAACCGCTGATGTGAGAGCTATGAAATTGAGTCTTGCTTATTTTGGTAACAATCTTCATTTGTGCAGCCTCAGTCAATGCAATTTCTGATAAAGTCTCCAATCCTTCAGCAGGTTGCTTTTTCTTCCCTGATTTAGTCATCTTAGCTGTAGCTTTAAGTCTTTTACCTGAAGAAGCTTTAGAAGCATGTTTAGTCTTCTCCCTGGTGGATCGCCATACATACTTTGGTTTTGGAGCCACCTTTCCAGTAGCAAGATCATAGTAAGTCTTATACGCCTCCGACTCCTTCATTGCTTGATTGGTAAGAGAATCAGGAAGTATGGCATCGTACTTTTGAACAACTTCATGCTGAGGGATAAATCTCATTGTGGCGAGAATAGGTTCATCATTAGCTATGTGCCAGTCCACCTTGTTTCTTCTTGGAATTGATTGGTCTTGTGACATGAAGTGATTGATGATGACTTTGGTGAATCTTGGGTAGTACATGTCTTTGTTCTTCTTTGACACCTTGTTCTCGACTTGATAAACTAAGTCTTCCCAGAGTAAGTAGACATATTCAACATACTTCTGATGATACATACCCCAAAGGATTTGAGATCGAGAAAGACGAAGTAGATTGAGTCCAGTTACTTTGATTGACCGGAGTTATAATCACATAATGTTCTTTGCTATTATTGAGTAGTTTTGAATGATAAGTGCAATGAACTCTGCCATTGTCATATCTCTTCCCTCCAAACTGACGTTCACTTCCCTGTATAATTCATTCCCTTCATCATCTTCATTTGTCTCTTCTTCATCCAGTTCTTCTCCCTCAACATTCGCACCTTGAGTTTCTTCACCACTTTCTTCATCATTAGTGGATTCATAATAAGAAGGTGTTTGAACCCTCAGATCTGAACCCTCTTCTTATATATCTTCTTCATTTTGTCTTTCTTCTTGATCATGAGTTAAGAACTTGGGATGAACAAAGTCATCACCATTATTGTCTGATTCAGTCTACTCATTAACATCATTGTCATCATCGTCTTTACTTATACTTACTTCCTCATCATCGTTCTCTTCACTGGACTTCCAAGAAATATTTTCATCTTCAGATTCATATGTAGGTATATCAAGAACCCCTAGTGAAACACCAATTCCTTCATCTGCACCTGAACCGCTGGCGTAAGAGCTATGAAATTAAGTCTTGCTTATTTTGGTAACAATCTTCATTTGTGCAGCCTTAGTCAATGTAATTTCTGATAAAGTCTCCAATCCTTCAGCAGGTTGCTTTTTCTTCCCTGATTAGTCACCCTTACTTCGTAGCTTTGAGTCTTTTACCTGAGGAAGCTTTAGGAGCATGTTTAGTCTTCTCCCTGGTGGATCGCCATACATACTTTGGTTTTGGAGCCACCTTTCTAGTAGCAAGATCATATAAGTCTTGTATGCCTCTGACTCCTTCATTGCTTGATTGGTAAGAGAATCAGGAAGTATGGCACCGTACTTTTGAACAACTTCATGCAGAGGGATGAATCTTATTATGGTGAGAATAGGGTCATCATTAGCTATGTGCCAGTCCACCTTGTTTCTTCTTGGAATTGATTGGTCTTGTGACATGAAGTGATTGATGATGACTTTGGTGAATCTTAGGTAGTACATGTCTTTGTTCTTCTTTGACACCTTGTTCTCGACTTGATAAACTAAGTCTTCCCAGAGTAAGTAGACATAGTTAACATACTTCTGATGATACATACCCCAAAGGATTTGAGATCGAGAAAGACGAAGTAGATTGAGTCCAGTTACTTTACCATTGAGACATTTGTTGATGATGGTTCCAAATGTTAGTTACTTAACATTACCAGAATAACCGAGTTATCTTATGAAAGAAAGAATTTCTTCTTCAAATGGTGGATCAACAAATTTCTGGCGAGGAAGATTTGGGCAAATTTGAAGCATATCTCTGAAAGTTTCCAGATCAAAAGAATAATTCTTCTTATTCATCTTGAATTTGATGTTGTGCTTGTGATAGGAAATAGTAGCCCATAATTCATGCATGTAGATGGCAGGAACACTTGCAGTGATAAAAAAGGCTTGATAAAACGGTGTGAGAGAAAGTACATCTAAAGCGACTTGAAAAGTGCGTTCCTTGGGCTTGAATGTGGTGCCCAATCTATAATTGCAGTTACCAATCCTCAAACGTTGTACACGTGGAACAAGAGCATCGTCAAGGGCTTGTTGCTGTTCTTTTGTGATACTCATGATTCTGCTAAGAAAGAATCAATACAGTTTATATATAAACAAGTTTATATACGACACTATTGAGACCTTTTTAGGATATGGTACTTAGGCATGTAACACATTTAGAGAGCTAATCATAAAAAGAGTGAACTTAATTTGGGTAAATTGATTTAATCCAATTTTAACTTAATTAGATTCCAAAGATAACCACTTTTAAATTTTATATCCAACATAATTTTTAAGACACCTCCTGATTAGAGTCTAAGTATTTCTTGATAATTAGCCTTTTGTTTCCTTTAAGTATGATTGAATCTGATTGATTAAGTGAAAACTGCGAATTTGGTCACAAAAGAGAATTGCAAATTCGTATACTAAAGCAATTGCGAATTCGGTTACTAAACCATGCTGCGAATTTGGTCACTAAGGCTCACTGCGAATTCGGTTACTTAAGGGAAACTGCTAATTCATCTATTATAGCAAACTGCGAATTCGGTCACTTAAGGTATACTGCGAATTCGGTTACTTAAGGAAAACTGCTAATTTGTCTACTATAGCAAACTGCGAATTCGGTCTCTTAAGGCATACTGCGAATTCGCTCACTACACAGAACTGCGAATTCGTTCAACACTAACCATTGCAAATTCGGTTGATACTAACCATTGCCAATTCGGTCCAAACTATAACTTGTGAATTCAGTTTAAACACAGAACTGCAAATTCGTTTAGGTCTACTAATTGTGAATCTTAATTTGAGTATTCACGTGTTTTAGTCATTTCAAAATTCCATCATGTAGCATCATAGTATTCACAAGAACATTTTAAAGCATCTCATGATCACGAATTCATCAACACTAGATCAAACGAACATATAAAACCCAACAATCATTAGTTACCCAAGAATCAAAAAAACATCACATATGATTTTCAACGCATACACACATTCAATAAAGCATTTAACATTTATCCACTACAAAACCCACAATCTTTTACAACTAAAACTCAAACAACGCATAATTCGACACACAAAATCACGCATATCTCACTCAAAACATATCTATATCAAAAACTATTACAACGAGTCATTAACACCCTCAAATGAGCAAAACCCCTCAAACAATATGCGTTTTCATTTAGTTTTAGTTTTAAAGAACCCTAATTTGAATTTTAGGGTTTTTGAAATTAAAACCTTGTAAAAACGTAATTCCTTCGAGATGTGAGATCATAAGGGTGTAAGGAGCACCGTTGTAATTATACCTTTTGCACGAAAATGAATGAAGATCGAGATAGAGGGAGTGACGATCGAGCAAGGAGTTTTGAGAGAAAAAATAAGAGTGGTGTGTGTGTAAGTGAAAAACACAGGAAGGTGGGGTGGGGTGTTATTAAACTAATTTGGTTTATGACACTTCTGCCCCCCTTATGTTCTATATCTTTTCTACTTTTCATTAATAAGATTATTTAGGCATATTGACACATAAAGTCCCTGTTGTTTTAACTATCATACCTAATAACTTAAATTTGCACATATTCTCTCTAAGGCATAAACAAAAAACATTTAAGGCACACATAAGCTAAAGTTAATTAAGTCTCCTTAAAAATTAATATTCCGTTATCGTTTAAAAAAAACCTTTATTATTCCTTTATTATCAAATAACTTTCCGAAGAAATATTTTGACATTTTCTTCCCCCTCAAACAATGAACTCGTTTTTCTATTTAAAAAGAAGCTGTAGTCGTTGTTGGAGAAGTCGAATGTCTTTGAAAAACATTTTCTGATGAAGCAATGTTATATCTTTGAAAAACAAACAACAAAATAAGATTTCTCTTATTTTTACACATAAGTGCACTGACACGTACACTCATGGTAATATAGGAAGCACGGGTTTTGATGCAAAGTAATCACAAGCCTTTGCATGGTCATCAAAGTACGACCACGCCGAGAAAAAAATCCGTATGAGGTCAAGTTTTCCTTTTAAAATGCTTGCCTTTAAAATGATGACCGGGTTTCTATCTAAAATAATAGCAAGCCATTTGGCAAGTTTTGAAATCATTTGGAACTTCTTCTGCTCGCTACGTCATTAACAGCAACCTGGATCATTATTGAATGACATTTCTAAGACCGTAAATGTTATCGATTTTCAAAAGACATGCCATTATTACCTCTTTTTATCTTTTCTCATTTTTATTTTTTTTCTTTGGTTTTAAAAGTTTTATATTTTTGTATTTTTGTTTTTAGAAAATTTTCTGAAAAAGGAAAAAATCTTTTTGGTTTTTATGGTTTTAATATATATACATATGATACATGGTATTTGAATAGGTACCACCACTATTCATCAACTTCATCTGCTAATAGTTTCAGAGTCTCCGGCGTAAAATTCTGCATACCTAGCTTGTTGATCAAAAATTCAATTTTATCTCTACCAAGTGCTTTAGTGAAGATGTTTGCCAGCTGATACTTCGTATTGACAAAGTAAAGCTATACTACTCCATTCTCAACTTGCTCTTTGATGAAGTGGAATCTGATGTCAATATGTTTGGATTAAGAATGTTGAACGTTGTTGCACCATAAGGCAATAGCGCTTTTGTTATCACAGTACATTGGAATTTTATTGAATCCAAGGCCATAGTCGGTAAGCTGTGATCTCATCCAAAGGACTTGAGCACAACAGCCGGACAAAGCTATATATTCAGCTTCTGTACTGGATATGGCAGCGCTTTTCTGCCTTTTTGATGACCAGCTAACAAGCCTATCTCCTAATAATTGCATACATCCAGATGTACTTCGTCTAGTATCTTGGCAACCCGCATGATCAGCGCCTGCATAAGCTGTTAGGGCAATAAAAGAATCCTTTGGATACCAGAGTCTCCTATTAACGGTTCCTCATAGGTATTTAAAGATTCTTTTTACAGCATGGAGGTGCTTTTCGGTAGGCTTTGCCTGATACCGGGCACACATGCTTACAGCAAATGTAAGGTCTGGTCTACTGGCTGTAAGATACATAACGGTGCCAATCTTTCCATGATAGTATGTAGGATTCACGGCTTTCCCTTGTGTATCTTCATCCAGTTTAGATTTCTCCACCATGAGAGTATCCACGGGGTCACTAGATTTCATACCATGTTTTCTCAAAGATTCTAGAGCATATTTAGACTGGTTTATAAAGATGCCTCTGGGACTTTGTAAAATCTGTAGTCCTAGAAAAATGATATTTTGCCCATCATTGACATCTTAAACTTAGAACACATTACTTTTGAAAATTGATCACATAGTTCAGGTGTAGTAGACCCAAAGATAATATCATCAACATAAATTTATACCAGGAGAATATCTTTGCCTTGTCTTCTGATGAACAATGTGGGATCCACGGTTCCTTTAGAGAATTCTTGAGAGAGTAGAAACTTCGACAATAGATCGTACCATGCGCGAGGAGCTTGTTTCAACCCATAGAGAGCCTTCTTAAGCTTATACACATGATTTGGATTGTCTTGATCCACAAACCCATCGGGTTGGCTGACATAAACTTCTTCGCGTAGAATGCCGTTCAAGAATGCCGTCTTAACATCCATTTGGTAGACGATCATATTCATGTAAGCAGCATATGTGAGGAATATTCAAATAGCATCAAGTCTAGCCACTGGAGCAAAGGATCCCTCAAAATCAATTCCCTCTTCTTGATGGTAACCACAAGCAACCAAACGAGCCTTGTTCTTTAGAATTCCTCCTAATTCATTAATTTTCACCTTGTAGATCCATTTTAAAGTAATAACCATCACCTTATCTGGACGAGGAACTAGTTCCCAGACTTCAAGACGTTCAAATTCATTAAGCTCCTCTTGCATTGCTTCAATCCAACATGCTTGAGTTAATGCGTCTTTATAGTTCTTTGGGTCAACTGATGTGAGAAAGGCATCATAGTAACAAAATAACGCTTGTTCATGGAGTTGGAGTCTTGTAGAAACAGGTCTTTCGAGTTCACCGATGATGTTGTCTAAAGGATGATCCTTGTTCCATTTGGTAACGTGTTCTGAGTTTGGAGCAGCAGTTTGCACAACAGTAGGAATAACATCCGAAGAAGAAGATGCTTCATAATCATTTTCTGGAATTGAAATACCAAAGAACGGATCGTTATTCATGTGTGCAACATCTAAGTCATGATTGTCTTCTTCAACACCGTTAGGAATTATAGGAGATTGAGTTTCGGGTGTTGTTTAAGAGTTACTAGGTGATGGTGTATCTTGGTCAACTATTGTTGAGGAAGGTGAACCGGTTGATACAACGGGTTTTAGAGCAACTACTTCATCAACTGGAGCAATGAATTCAGAGGCTGGGTGATCAACACTAGTTGGAGGAGTGAGTAATTCATCAAATAGCGGTTGAAATAAAAGATCCCAATCACTTCTTGAAGGTGGTACAAATGGTGTTGAAGGAGGAGGGTTTGGCACAAGTCCTAAACTAACTATTGCAAGAGTCATTTCATGAAGTGTTGGTCCTAAACTGCTATGTTCAGAAGCCATCACAGTCAGCTCATCAAAGTCTATATGAATAGTTTCAATGATTCGTCTGGTACGTCGGTTGTAAATTCAAAATGCTTTCTTTGTGGGTGCATAGCCAATGAAAATACCAATATCAGCCTTCGGTTATAACTTACCTAAGTTTTCACTATCATTTGTCGGATAGCAGAGTGCACCAAATACATAGAAGAACGATAAGTTGGGAAGTTTTTCATGTAAAAGCTCATATGGTGTTTTGCCATGACGAATACATACAATGGAATGATTTTGGGTGTAACATGCTGTAGCAACTGCTTCTGACCATAAGAATAACGGAGCTTTTGCATAAATCAACATTGTGCGGGCAGCTTCAATTAGCGTACGATTACGTCTTTCAACGACACTATTTTGCTATGGGAGGCAGAGCAACAGATGTTTCATAAGAGATGCAACCCTTCTTATAATAGTCACGCAAAGGTTTGTATTAAACAATATTCAGTTCCTTTATAGTTGTTGTGATTCGTCAGAAAGGCACTTGTAAGCCATCTTCAGAAACTGGATTATGAATTACTGGAGCTTATCTCTTTGGACCTTAAGCACTTTAACATGTATAATCAGAAAGAGTTAAAAAAAATTTTTTTCCATACAGACAATGATGAGGAGTTGTACTTCTTTCCATTAACATTGTGACACGCATTGGTATACAAAGATCCCATGTGTAAAGATAGAGTTTTTCTTGGTTGGTGTCTTCAGATTTAGGTTTGTGGGGTTTCTTCTTTCTTTTTCCCATTGCATAAGCAAAACATATATGGTCCTTTTCAAATTTTAGCTTAGGGAGACCCCTAACAAGACCTTTTCTAGCTAAGTGATTGATTGCACCAAAGTTCAGATGAGACAGACGTCGATGCCATAGCCATGACTTAGTCTTTAAGGCCTTTGACAAGAGACATATAGGATGAGGACACCATCATATCTCAAGACGCAGTATACAGGATTGTTGCTCGAGATCCGTCCACTCTCCAAGAGTCAATAGAATCAACACCTTCTTGTTTTCAAATGAAGCAAGGGTGTGTTGCAAAAAGCAACTTCAATGGTTCGAATCATAGAAGTTCCATACGAAGAATAAAGTTATGTCCTAAGTCTTTTCTACGTAGTAATCCCTTGAATCTAACAATTCCCAATCTAATAATTTTCACATATCCAATATTTTGCCATGTGATCATTTAAATTTGATTTGTACCTAAAAATTTATTAACGAAATTCTGGTATAAGCTGAGAGTGATTTCGGTCAAATGCGGGGAGCAGCCGAGTCCAAATTTACCCAAAGAAAATTTGGTCACGACCTGCATCATAAAGAGGAGGAAGAGTGAAATATGGATCCCCGAAGATTTACTGGATTCCTTTTTGATTAGCTGTTTAGATTTAATAATTTAGGTTTGCTAACGGGGAACTTGCGTTTTATGTTTCCTAGGTTTCTCATGAGTAATCCAAAGTTACCACAGTCTTAGTTGTATTACTTTATAGAGTTAGTAGGTTTCCTAAGGGCCACTTTAGTATTTGTAGTATCATATTATAGGCATGCAATTTCCTAGCTATAGTGAAGGTCCGACGAAGTAGGTCTCCAAAGTATAGCCATATATTTCGTGAAACACTTTTCTATGTGGTTTTCCAAAACATGTTCTCTTTGACTGTTCTTACAGTTAGATTTATTGACGCGCATTCACATCATTGCTAAAATCAAGTACACACAAATCATGATTATCAGAAAGCATGCAACCATTACACTTAACACATTTAAGTTCAGAATTCGTGTTAAGCTTGGAACGCTGCACATTAGCAGTTCCTTTAGGTGCAACAACACAGTCTTTATTTTGCAAACTAGATTTAACATTCCTAAGGTGGGCTTCTACTTTATTCTTTTGAGTACTACTTGGTGTTTGCTGAATCTTATCTTTCTTTGTATTGCCTGAAGGCTGTGATCTGCTAGCACTAGTCGATGGTTTTACTCCTGTAGAAGACAACATAGGTTTGTTAGAAACTAGGTGTGATGTAGAGGCTATTTTTGTGATTGTGTTTCTTGAGGATGTGACAAGCTCAGTGAATCTAACTCTTTTGTCCTTGTTCTTTGGGGTCACAACCACTAATTTTTCACTTGAATTATTGAAGCTAGGGCAGGTTTGTCTAATTATTATAAGCAACTCCTGAATTTGTTTTGTATACTTACAAGCAGAGTCTAAGTAAGTATTTAAAGGATTTTGTGATTTTACTTGTTCTACTATTTCCTTAAGAATCGCAGCTTCTTCCTGAGTGTGCTTAAGGTAATCAGAGTGAGCTGACATATTATTCACCAATCTAGGGTTTAAATATTCCACATCAATCTTAAGCATCTCTAGATCAATAGTGTGTTTCGTAACATTATTATCAGCTAGAGCTTTTTCTTTAAGGTTCCCTAAATCATCCTTAAGAGCTGTAATTACCAAAACTTTTTCCTGGGGACTAGCATTTAAATCAGAGATTTCTACAGACTTTAGATTGACTTGATTAATTAAATCATTACATTGTTCTTTTAATCGAATATGTGCGGGTTTAATCAAGTCATAAAGTTGCTTATAGGTCTGTTTCAAATGCTCATTCTTAGCAATAAGCTTTGACACCTTATGATCCAATTCAATATTTATTGTTTCAATCTCTTCTATGTCCTTCTTAACCTTATCCTCATTCATATTTCCACTTAGATATTTAATTCGCTCTTTCAACTTTTTTATGACCGTGTCTTTCTCTTAGGACTGAGCTTTCAATTCATTTAATTCAAACAATTGATCGAAACTTGGAGCACTTTGATTTGAAACAGAATTGTCTCTTTGAAAAATTTCATGATTAAGTTGATTATCAACTTCTAAAGAGATGCAATGTTTTTCAAGAGTGGTAAAACTTCAAAACAGTTTATCATAAATCTCTTTTTCAACGAAATCCTTTTTGTTGAGAAGCTCAGTCTCAAGTTTGAGACACTTTTTACATTAATGCACATTCACAGAAGCATTATCCACAAAAGAATTCATAATTATGTTCACTATATCTTTGTTAATGACTTGTTTCAAGAGTCGTTCGTTTTCATTTAAAACTTGATTTATTTTAACTTCAAATGTTTTTGACTTTAAACGATGTTGTTCCACAACCTGTTCCATTTGATAAAAGACAATTTGGACTTCGGAAAGTTCATCAATTAAATATAGAAAAGGAAATAGAAGAAATAAAAGGGAGAAAATAAAATGAAAAAAAGATGTATTAATAAGTCCTTTAGAGCTTTTACAAATGGAATTATTTCATCCCTAAAACAAGCTTTTGTATGTTTGAACCCCCACGACCCTGTAATTACTTTATCAGAGTTATAAGGATGGTAAGGTTAGGTATGAGTTCCCACGATCTCGCCAGAGCCAAAGGGAACTACCCAGGGTCAATTCAATAGTTAGTGTAGAAGTCCTTAGGTATGATTACAAAAGGAGTAATGTGAATAAGGGAATAGTGCGGACTGAGATAGAGCTAGTACTGGAACATACCTAACAAGGCACTAGTAATGAAGTCTCGGTAAGCATTGAAGGGGTTGAAGAAAGAAAAAGAAATGTTAAGATAAAGGCTGAAAAGAAAGTAGCCCTCCTTTAACATTAGGCAGAAACTGGGTCAATACATATGCTGTCAAAATCACATGGCTGATTGCTAAGATGGAAGACAAGTATCATGGAGACACTCATGATATGCTGCACAAACCCTCCCTAATCTACACAAAATCTCTCAAAAGATTTCTGTTTCAATTGTCATGGAGACTTAACACGTAATCTACTGACTCTCTCACTCCGAGTTCGTTGGTATTGAAAAGGTGGCAGTCTGCTCCAGCCTCCGCTCACTTAAATCAAAACGCACTATTGAGTCTAGAGCCTAGAGATCATCAATAAATCTCGTTAGGACACTATTCCAATATACTTGTCTTTCACACACTGTGAAAATAAGGAATTATTCTTATAAGTGTCTTCATATGGTAAAATTCGACTGGGAAAATGCTGAACGCATTATCCTTGTGCTATTTGCCAGAACCTCTGAGTGATACGAAAGTTTTCACAGTGAAATGGAATCCTTCTAGAGCCAACATCAAACAAGCTCTAGGTAAGGCTGACTTGATGAGATCCATAAAGGAATCAAATTTATGACACTGACCTGGGCATCGATTTCGGTCCAGATTATGAATTGACGGAAGTTGAATTTTGATAAACACTTAAACTCTCAATGTGTTACAAAAATCACTTTTACTAGTGACACATCGATTGATTTTCAAATCACTTGTATCTCAAATCGGTGAGATCGTACCTCACTGATTCACGATCTTACCAGTTCTATTAGTAAGCAATACTAATAGTGAGGTAGCCTGCGTTGAGTGTCCGGAAAGAGTACCTAGCAAGTACAGTGAATCAATGCATCTGCATAGATGACTAACGACTTGAGCTGGAAAGACCTACAAGGAGTTCTTATAATGAATCCTAACTATCACAGGTACAATATTTTTACTGAAAAAAACACTACATCCACAGAACCAAGGTTTAATGCAACCGAACTCTAACGCAGACAAGCCATATTCGTCACCTAAACTTTATTGTTTACCTATTTATATTAGGATTACCTTAAGATGGAGATGCAGATACCTCATTCCAGCAGAGTCAAGTTCATAGCCACATGCTCATACTCAAGGATAAATGACTTTATAACATCAAGAAAGAATGACCAAAAGCTTTCGCAAACTCTAATATCAACGTGTTCTTCAGTATGTCAAAGATATAAAGTTATGTACTAATGAAGAATTACGAATATAAAGTCAAGCTTTCAAGATTGCAACAAGTATGAGCATGTGGCCCCAAAAGTCATGAGCACACAAAGTAAAATATCACAAATTATATTAGAGATTTTACTTTGCTGATGATCCCAAAACAAGCTAAAGAACCACATTCAAAAGACAAGCCTAAAGGAAAAAAGCTCAAGCTTAAAAGTCAAAAGATCACAACTCACTTATACAAGAGAATCATGAATGAAGAACACAATGATTACGAACTTAAGTTAAAAGGTCCAAGACATATAATGCTAGGATTCAAATTGTATTTTCAGGGGTAACCTCCCTTAGGGGGAAATTGTTAGGATCATGAAAAAGACTTGGTCACCCCGTGTTTTGTCTAGCATAGTTTCGCTCGTAGTCTTAATATTTATCATTTAGTTACCGTATGACTTATGGCGTTGGGCCGGGTCTTTACCCACATGTTAGCCCACTTCATAGCCTACTTAGGGCACATAGACTCTTGTATTTAAACCCCCTCTTAGCTATTAAGAGGGGTTAGTTTTTCATTGTATAACAAACACACACAAAGTGTCTTTCTCTCACTAGAACTTCCCATTTTCTCTCTCTAGAATCGGCCAACCATTAATCCTTGATTGTGTTATGATTTCCAATATACTATAGAGCATCTATCATTTCAGTATCTCTTCCCTCCAGATTGACATTCACGTCCTTGTATAATTCATTCACTTCGTCCTCTTCATTTGTCTCTTCTTCGTCCAGTTCTTCTTCCTTAACATTCGCACCATGAGTGACTTCATCACTTTCTTCATCACCAGTGGATTCATAATGAGAAGGTGTTTGAACCCTTAGATCTGAACCCTCTTCTTCATTATCTTTTTCATCTTGTCTTTCTTCTTGATCATGAGTAGATAACTTGAGAATGAACAATTCATCACCATCTTTGTCTGAACAGTCTTCTCATTATCATCTTCTTGACCATCATCATCTTGACTATTAGCATCGTCATCATCATCATCATTGTCATCATCATCATCATCATCATTGTCTTGATCGTCATCATTGTCTTGATCATCATCATTGTCTTCATCATCATTTTCATCGTCATTGGACTTCTAAGAGATTTGCTCATCATCAGATTCATATGTTGGTACATCGAGAACCCCTGGTGTACCACAAGTTCCTTCATCTTCACTTGAGCCGCTAGCATGAGAGCTATGAGTTTGTATCAGACTTCTTTTTGTAGCCAGCTTCATTTGTTCAGCTTCTGTTAAAGCAACCTCAGACAGAATTGATAGACCTTTAGCTTTAGACGTCTTTGCAGGTTGTTTCTTCTTGACAGGTTTAGCCGCCTTTGCTGAAGTCTTGAGTCTTTTGCCTTTAGTAGTTGGAGGAGTCTTTGTCTTGTCAGATCCAACTTGCTTCTTCTTGACACTTGCTTTTGTTTTTGAAGGTTCAGCTCCTGAAGCAATGGCATAGTACTCTTTGTAGGATTCAAAATCTTTGATGGCTTCATTTTTCAATTCACTCCAAGGTAAAAATAGCAGGCCATATAGCTATTGTGTCCCTTATGCTAAGACAGACAACCTAATCGTGGTGAGACAATTGGGTTCAGCCCTAGCAAGTGCCAATTTAACCCTGTTTCGTCTTGGAATTAATTAATCCTTAGCCATAAAGAAGTTGACGATGACCTTGGTGAAGCGAGAATAGTACATCTCATTACTCTTGACATTCTTGTTCTCTACTTGATAAACAAAGTCCTTCCATAGAAGGTAGGCATAGTCTACATTCTTCTTATGGTACATGTCCCAAAGGATTTGAGCTTGAGATAGTCGAAGATTGTCATATCTGGTACTTTTACCACTCAGACATTTATTGATGACCACAACAAATGATCTCCAGGGTTGATTTAGCTTGTTGACATTGACATAGGTTATCACCTTTATCTCTCCACTGTGACCAAGATCTCTGAGAAACGTAAGGATTTCTTCTTTAAAGGGTAGTTCCTCGAATTGCTAATCAGGGAGTTTAGGGCATATTTGAAGCATTTCTCTGAAGTACTCAAGATTCACAATATATGTTTTTTTATTTTTCATCTTGAAACAAATCGAGTGGTGATGAACTGTAACAGTGGCCCAAAACTCTTGAATGTATATTTCTGGAACATCCGTTGTGATCTGGAATGCCTTGTAAAAGGAAGTGAGTTTCAAAGCATCATACACCACTTGAAGAGTCGCTTCTTTGGAGTTAAAGTCTAAGCTTAGTGGAAGATTACTTTTGCTAATCTTGAGTCTGTTGGAAGGAGCGACTAAAGTGTCATCCAATGCAATTTGTATATCTCTTGTGATTCCAAAGGTTCTCTTAAGTACAGAATCAAAGCACAGTTTTATATATCCCAAGTTTATATATAACTATATAGACCTTTTAAGTGAATAATTTATGTTTTATCATGATGTGAACATTTTCTTTAAGTATTAGAACCTCCAAGACTTTTAGCACTTGTAAAGATCTATTCCTCTGATTGGCAACTTAGATAGACTTATATGCTTAAGGGATTAAGGAAATGACTTTGACAATTTAGGAGTCGTGGTATTTCTAACTAGTAAAGAATTTAGATATCCTAAGTCGTATTTTAGTTAACCTTGAATTGACCTTGTTTTTAAGCCTATTTTTAACTCAATTAGATAGCATAATTAACTAATTTTAATTAGCCTACTAAGTTAAGTTTTAATTTGCCTTTGATTTGAAATTTTGATCTTAAGTGTTTTTGGTCTAAATCTATTAGATCGGTTCCTTAAAGATTTCACAAGATCAGTTCCTTAATGAGAACAGCTAGATCGGGTCCTTAAACAAAATGACTAGATCGGGTCCTTGATGAGAAAACCTAGATCGGGTTCTTAAGAAACTCTGACTAGGATCGGGGTCCTTAATATGATAGACTAGATCGGTCATAAATCAAAATCCTACTAGATTCGGTCCCTCAATGACTTGACTAACCCGGATCCTCAAGCAAGCGATTTGACTAGATCGGCTCCTTAAAAAAAATGTCTAGAACGGGTTCTGTGATAGTTGTAGCACTCAATCTTTGACTTATCAAGAGAAACAGGTCATTTTTCTTTGAAGTCCATATTTCTTCCTGTCCTCTGAATGAACTTCTTTACTCTGACAGTCAACATAGCCACCTGCCATCGAAGATCCAATTCCTCTAAATCATCTCCATCCATCTGCTGAAAATCCTCATTCTCAAGTTGAGGACTGGTTGTTGGTTGTGCAAGAAAGGAGTAAGCTATATCATGAGCACTTGGAGTAGATGGAACTTGATTAATTCCACCAGCAGTACTAACCCCAAAATCTCCACTGGCAGTACTAACTTCATTAGTACTGTTAGTATTCTCAGAGGAAAGAAAAGCCAAGTTCTGAGTATTTGATGAGAAAGTTGAAGATTTTTTCATTTCGTCTTCATAAACCCTAAGGTTGTTGTAGAGGTCATCAATATCAATCTCATCAATATCTGGCTTATTTCTCATGATCAGTGCTATTTGACTCCAAGAAGGAGGAAGACTTCTTAAAAACTTCTGATTAATGTCTTCCTTTGATACATAGGCTCCATGAATTTCCAGTTGACTTATGAGTTTCTGAAATCTATCATAAGCCTTATCCAAAGTTTCATTAGATGCAGTAACAAAATTTTCAAACTGATGTTTCAAAACATTCTTTTGCATCTTTTTAGATTCCTCATTACCTCCAAATCTAGATTTTATTGCAGCCCACAAAGATTTAGCATCAGGAACATTATGGAACTTGAGGAGGTACTCATCAGGTATTGCTAAGAGCAAGATGCTCTTAATCCTTTCTTGATTCCTTCTAGCAGCCAATTGTTTTGCAGTCTTAGGAACAGGAGGACTAGATTGTTCTCCTGAAGGTGTAGCCTCATCTTCCAGATCTCCATTGACAATAATATCCCACATATTATGATATGTGTGACAAATGTATTGTCTCATCCTTATACTCCAGATATCATATTCTCCCTTCTTAATGATAGGGATCTTCATAGTAGTGATTGTTGGTGGAGGAGTATTTTGATCAGCCATCTCTTTGATTTGTAGTAGTTCTGATTCAAAAGAAGTTCTTCTTTTTCAGAGTTTCCTCACAAGCTCTGATACCACTTGTAGGATCCCTTTGCTTAATGGATCTTAACCTTTAGCTTGTAAAGGGTTTGTTGCCTTAGATAAATCTAAAGTAACAATGATGAAACAATGATTAACCACTATTGATTACGCGGAATTTAATCAACAATGTAAAGAAGAACACAATCAAAACACTTTTATATTGAACTTTGAATCTGCCTAGGTTACAGATTACAAACTATGATTACTATTTGATCTTTATGATCTTCTGTAGAACTATCTCTACTAACTATGCCTAGGGTTCCTTTTATAGACTAAGGAAACCCTAATGGGCTTTACAAAACGCGTATAAAGATAATGCATATCCTTTCCTAAGATATCTCATGCATATCTTTAACTCTAACTAATTTCTGCGTAAGCAGACTTAACTATTACATAAACAGTATTAACTGTTTAATACTGCCAGTACTAACTATGATAAACCTTCTACCAGTACTAACTATTATACTAGCAGAATTAACTATAATACTAACAGAATCAAGCCTGTTATACAAAATTCCTAACACTAGATCAACATCTCCTTTCTTGGCGGAGAAAACCTTACACAATGTTGCTTACACTTTTTTCGGTACAAAGCTAAATACCGAGTTCTTACACACCGGGTAGAACCAACCCAAACCCAACACAACAAATCATGTGTTTTATGGCACAAACACATAAACCATCTAATCTTATTTGGTGATACAAAATGTGATTATAATGATGATCCAAGACAATGTGTCTAATTAATACAAATGCCTAATCTAAATAAACTTTCATTAATGGAAGCCTTCAAATGGATGATGATGATGATGATGATGATGAGATCTCTAATTATGTGGATCTTCATAAGTATATGCTTGGTGGTGGATGGAAAGGGCAAGATCTTCAAGGCTTGCTTTGGTGGATCATCATAGAAGTATGCTTACAACAAAATGAAAGTTAGAAGCATTATGATCATATGCAAAATGGAAGTGATTAATGAGTGTGTTTCTACATATCTAAATGTCCTAAAACTAGAGAGAAAGTGTGTGTAAAAGGGGTGAAAAAGTGTGTTTTGAGTGATGAAAAACGGAGTGGAAAAACTCCTCTATTTATAGAAAAAGCTGAATGGCACCGGCGACACTGTAGCAATGGCACCGGCTTGAAAGCCCAATGGCACCGGCGGATCCGGCCTACAGTAACAAAATCCAAATTTTGATTTGCAAAATCTTGAAAGATCTTATGTAATCTTGGAGAGATTTTTTTCCAGATTTAGATGATGTAATGCATGATGTAAAAAGTCATTTTCTATTCTATTTTCTTAAAGTAAAAAATAAATTATATATTTAAATTGTAAGTAAACTTTTGTAAAGTAAAATGTCTAGTTGAGTGTTTGTCAAAATAAAGTTTACTTGTTTAAATAGAATACTTGTAGATGCAAATGTGAAATGAGGTTTGATCATAATGCAACATAACAAACATGTACGAACCTGTGTTGTAACATACGAGGATTCGAGACGTCGAGAGTTGTTGATGTATGTTGAGACAAAATATCATGACGAGTAACTTGTACATTTTACGTTATGTATTACAAGTTACATGTTTGTCATTATCAAAACAAAAGAGAATGTGTAGATTAAATATCGTAATATTTGCACTAACAATCTCCCCCTTTTTGATGATGACAAACAAATGTGTAAACGTAATATATCGTAAGATGTAAAGTTACTTGTATCCGCTTACTACCTTTACATTACCTTCTTCGTTTACACTCTTCTCCCCCTTTTGTCGAAGCAAAAAGGGTGTGTCCTTGGAGTTTAACTTCATTCATCCCAAAAAGACGAGCTTGCATCATCCCTAGTGAAGTTTATTTGCCTACTTCAATCCTTTATGATTGTTGAATCCTCTAGGTTATTTTCCTTGGTTTATAGCGGATCCTTGAAAGTTTAACCTACAACATGGTTAGTTCTGTGCAAAAAAAATTATGAAAACTATATGATGAAGAAAATGACATCTTCGCAAAGGATTGTAGAAGAGTAAGAATGATGATGAATGCGTGCATGCTCCCCCTTGACGAGTGCTCCCCTAGATTGAGGCGTCAAGATATGATGAAAAATAATATGTACTCTTGAATGAAGTAAGAAGAAGAATCAAGATCAAGACACTTTTGAGGCGTGCTTGAAACTTTCGCGTATTTGGCAATTCCTTTCTTGAAGTGAATTACCTACACAAGATTTAGAAAGAGATGCTAGAGAGAGAGAGAGATCTGTTGATTAGAGAGAAGATTAGATGAGAAAGATGTGTCAAAACATGAGAAATGGCTTTAAATGCTCGACGAAAGCTCCCGAATGCTCCCCCTTGCTCGAGGGCATCCAAATGAACCTACAACAGAAAAAATGAACGGTGCAAACTTCATCCTTATTCTCTTTTGCTTTTGACGGTTTCGGAATCTTTCTTAATTACTTCTTCATAAACCTTTAAATTTCCAATGAGTTCGTCAAGTAATAGAGTTGTTAGATTCTTTGATTCTTAAATCGTCGTGATTTTTGCACGCCATTTTGGATGTAATGCCCTAAGAAATTTCCTAACACAATTCTTGCTAGAAAACCCTTCATCAAGTGCTTTTAGACTAGTAATAATAGTGTTAAATTTAGCAAAGGCATTATCTATTGATTCCTCTTCCGGAATCATGAATTGTTCATATTGTTGAACAAGAAGATCTATTTTGTTTGCTTTAACTTGATTATTACTTTGATGAGTGATTAACAAAGTATCCCAAATTTCTTTTGCGGTTTGATACATAAAAATTCTTTCATATTCCTTACGTGATAAAGCATTGTAAATTACCATTTTAGCTTCATTATTTTTAGCAAGTTTCTTTTTTAAGATCATCGTTTTGTTTATGAAAAGGTACAATTTCATCCTTTTTAGTTTCGGGATTATTTTGAATAGGAGGAAAATCACCATCGGTAATAACATGCCAAAGATCTAGATCTTTTGACTTCACATAAGTTTCGAATCTATTTTTCCAATAAATAAATCCATCACTTTCAAATAGTGGTGGTCTTTGCATAGATTTCCCTTCTAAATATTTTTCCGATTCCATAGATCGATTCAAGTTTTAAAATACAATTTATTTTAAAAATCTTGTTTGACGTGGCTCTTGATACCAATTGTGGAAAACTAGAAGGGGGGTTGAATAGTTTACCGCTTTTTAATTTAATGTTTATGTTTGTTTATAAAAACTTAGATTCGACTTTTTGTGAATTCAATACTTGCACAATATGAATAATATAAATAAGTAAGAACAAATAAAGAAATAAGAGATAAGAGTTAGAAAGATCAAACCACAACACAAGGATTTATAGTGGTTCGGTTACGAAGCACCTCTTCGCCCTACTCCACTCCTCGAGCACCTAACTCGAGAGTTTTCTTCACTATGTCAACAAACTCCCTTATGGCGGAGAAAACCGTACACAACTTTCGCTTATATCAATTTCCGACACTAAGCTAGATGTCGAGTTCTAATCTTAGCTAGAACCAATCTATCACGACTTCACAACTTCTTCACTACTTTCACGACTTCACAACACAACTTCACAACTACACAACTTCTTCACGCCTTAGTATTCTTCACCACACTACTTCACTACTTCACTTCTACTTTCACACCTAACTATCACAACTTGGATGAATCACTAAGATTCAACTATACTTACAACAATCACCAAGATCTATCTACTACACAACTTTACAAGATTTACAAATGATTTACAAGTTATGATATGGATGCAACAAGATTGCAATACACACTTGAGGTGTAATACTTCTTCACTTGATGATGGAAGTATTCTTCTCTTGCACTTGAGGAATTGAGCTTGGATCACTTGGAAACAAAGCTTTATGATTAAATGATCAAAGGATTTTAATGAGATGTGTGGGCTGTTTTTGATCAGAAAGAATGAGTGCAAAAGGTGAGAAAATAGTGGGGAAAAGTCCAGTATTTATAGGACATTCTGGAGGAGCGTCTACCTATGGGCGGTCCCCTTAAATAGGTGGGCGGTCCCTTTAAAGATAAGGGGGCCGCCCGTGTATTTAAGGGGGGCGCCCTAGACTGGGCGCTCCCCAGTTTGTTCATTTATGTAGAGAGAATTTTCTAGAACTTTCTAGCCATTTTAGGTCCGAAAATTTGAATTTCAAAATATTTATTTTGAATAAAACATTTATTTTACGTGTAAAAAATATTTTGTAATGTTTATAAAAATGTTTACAACTTTTTATAAAAGTGTGAGGTTGAATAAAAATTTTCTTTGATCATAAAATGCATTAAGCATTTATTTATTCATACCTTTAAGTGATATAATTTTCTAAATGAAAATTTACTGCTAATTACTTGTTTACGTTTAATTTTACATTGAACGTTTTTATATTTTGTGATTATCAAAACGTAAAGATGTGAAAAATATTAATAATGTTTTTAGGCATTATTTCTTTCAACAGTCTTGATGCTCAACGTGTATTTGCTTAGCTATTGAATGCATGTTTGTTGTAAAAGCATTTGCCCTTTTCTGGCAATTTAGATAAAATATCTCTTAGTTTATCTAAATAACACATGCTCCTAAGTGCTAAATGCTAACATGTTTTACATGATGATTGCATTTAAAATTATCACATTTTGTATGCGTCATTTTACATGACTTATGTGTTAATTGTGCACCTACAATATGTTAGTTTAATGTATGACAATTTATATTTAAATGTCATATAGTCTTAAATATTAATCTTGTTGATTATTGTGTTGATGCATGCTTAGATAAACTTACATGCTTAAATCTATATATCTTATGCATCTAGGTATATATCTTCTCACACTATAATATTTTTCTTCGCGTTCGTGTCACAAATGTAAAAAGTCAAAAGAGTCATAAAACGGTTTTATATCTCCTAGAGTCTTCACTTACACATTCTCTTAATCATCATCTTGCTTTCTTCCGAATAATCCACTCTTTTGTCAAAAAAAAGTTATATACAAATCTAACATTCCTCCTAGTAGGTTTGACAACTTAAATATTTCATCTAAAATATTCAAGTATCTTTAACTTACGATCGCAAACGTTAAAGGTCATATCTGAAAATCCCTATTCAAGCCTTTTAACAGCATAAGTTAAAATGCTCTCCTTTTCTCTTCAACGAAAACATCATTTTCTCTTCGATGAAAACATTCTTTCTCTTCGACTATACATTTTTTCTCTTTGACGAAAACATTCTTTCTCTTCAACAGAACATTCTTTCTCTTCGATGAAAACATTCTTTTCTCTTCGACGAAAACATTCTTTCTCTTCGACGAAACATTCTTTCTCTTCGACGAAACATTCTTTCTCTTCAACGAAAACATTCTTTTTCTCCGATGAAAATATTTTTTCTTTGATGAAAACACTCTTTGTCTTTCGATCACACCTCTTTCTTCTCACTTAACCACGCCTCTTCAACCATAGATATGGCTAATCTCTTTCCTCCACTATTTTCGCTACCTCCTTTAAGACAACTGTAGGATCCCTAGATCATTCCATAGATTAAACACAAGATCAATAGCACAAGAGATTAAACATTAAAGAACTTTTGATTGAAAGAAATAATAGTGGCTACAATCCCTAAAAGATGAAAATAAAATGAAGTAGCTAACCTAAAAATGAAGAAAAGAATGGCTTTATATAGCCTTACAATGAGGCCTTTGGGCTTTGATGGGCTTTTTCAATAAATGCCCAATTACATTAATATTACACGCTTAAACGAGCTAGACTTTTGTCTTGTATCTTCGAGTGACCGAAGCTTCTTTGTTCGGGTCCATTTATGTGATCCTAACAAGATCCAACTTGACCACTCACTTATTACCAAAGGTCTGACCAATGAGTAAACAAGTAGG
>BQNB010070206.1:0-33208 GCA_026074375.1 Tanacetum coccineum
GTGTTTTAGCTAGCCTTAATTCAAATTTTAAATAGGGGTTTTACCTCTCTAATTCTGACCTAAATCTGACATGTATTTACTGTATTGACAACTTTTATTGCAATGACCATTTGACTAACTTTTAGAACTCAAAATCGATCGAGGTCGGACTTTTTGAAAAGTACATTCAATGAGCTACTGTGTTTTATTAACATCATGGAGATATTCACTCGTGAACTCGGCCCTAAATTCTGCTCACCCTAAATCAAAGATCTGACGCAAACCCTAACATGAAACATGCATGATCATAACCCCTGACTAACCCTAATCATTATTATATCATTAATGCTCATTTATTTTCTTTATTTTCTATAAACCCTAGATCCATCACATTAAATGTTACATGAATATATAAATTAGAAAGGATTAACATGCTTACCTTGAATGCTAGAACCTAAACAACCATTCTTGAGGTTTTCCTTGGATCAACAATGGAGGTCGATATTTCTTTGGCTATGGGGGTTGTGATTTCGACCAAGATAGAGAGGGAAGGAGTTATTTGTGAACTAGGTTTCTTCTAATATATCTAAATGGTATCCTAATCCCCCTATCATTCCACTTTTACAAATTTAGCACTCCTAAATCCTTTTAAACCTTATATGCCGATCGTTCCCCCTATTCATTATTTATTTATTTATTTATTAATTACCCTATTACTTACATTACCTTAAGTTTTTATAAAAACCTAAGCTAATTTGAGTAAACCTTTTTACATAAACGCCACCGACTAGACTTTCTAAAAATAACTTTTCCTTTCACATCTCACTTTCTATTTATGGAAAGTCTACTGCGAACTTCCATATTTCACTCACATGCTTCCTTTCCAATAACTTACACTTCTTATAAATGCTTAACTCTTAAAACCAAGAATTGACATAGCAATGCATGCAACACATCTTTCATTTCCATTATCACCACACATGAACAAATGGAATACTTAACACCAAACTTATATGCACACAAAATAAGATAATCATTTACCTCTAAAATGACATCATGCACATATGTAAACCACTTTAACATACATATAGAACACATAGCGCGCAAAAAACATACAAAATGGACACTTAGCCATTTCTAAAAGTATAAACTAACTTGCTTAACTCACGGTTGTCACAGTATCCCCTCCTTATGGAAATCTCGTCCCAAGATTTAACTAGTTGGTTCAACCGCACGATCAACAAATAAATGAGGATACTTAGACTTCATATAGTCTTCGCGTTCCCAAGTGAACTCGGGACCACGGTTTGAATTCCAACAAACTTTCACAAGTGGTATTCTACTACGTTTCAAACTCTTAACCTCACTATCCATAATTTCTACAGGTTCCTCAACAAAATGTAAAGTCTTGTCGATTTTGATTTCATTCAACGGCACATGTAAATTAGCATTCCCCAAACACTTCTTCAAATTTGACACATGGAATGTGTCATGCACATCAATCAATTCCTCTGGAAATCTTAACCGATAAGCTACAAGGCCGATCCTCTCAAGGATCTCGAATGGTCAAACATATCTCGGTGCTAACTTACCTTTTTTCCCAAAACGCATCACACCTTTCCGCGGTGACACTTTTAACAACACATTAACTCTAACCTCATGCTCTGTCATCTTACGTCCACTGTCCGCATAACTCTTCTGACGATCCCTTGCCGCTTGGAGCTTCTCTTTTATAACTACTACTTTATCAGTCATTTTCAGTACCAATTCGGGTCCAATCAAACTACCTTCCCCAATTTCAGCCCATAACAAGGGTGACCTACATTTTCTTCCATATAGTGCTTTGAACGGAGCACACCGAATGCTAGTGTGATAACTGTTGTTATAAGAGAACTCAGCTAACGGTAGATGGACATCCCAACGGCCACCAAAGTCTATCACATACGCCCTTAACATATCCTGCTAAGCAGTACTCAAATCCAATCGCATCTCTAACACTTTCTGCAGCGTCTGCCAAAACCACAGGGTAAATCATCCATCTCAATCTGAGTTAATCGTCACCAGAATTTCATTCCTTGCTATTATCTCATCAATATAAATCCTTGCCAACTTCACATCTTGAAATCTTCTTGTATAGCTAGAAAATGAGCTAACTTGGTCAGTCTATCGACCATCACCCAATCACATCATACTCACTACTTTGACCTTGGAAATTTAGTAATAAAATCCATGGTGATTCTATCTCATTTTCACTCAAGTATCTCAGGCTGTTGCAGCAAGCCAAAAGTCTTTGACATTGCAGCCTTCACCTCTTAAACAAATCCGACAATTGCTAACATAGGTAGCTATATCCTTTTCTACACGTGGCTACCAATACATGTCTCCAAGGTTATAGTACGTCTTATCCGCTCCCGGATGTACCAAGTACCTTGATGCATGGGCCTCATCCATTACACTTCCTACCAAAGAATCAAATTCGATCCCATAAAGTACGAACTATCATCCTCCTTTCTTTCATCGTGGATCTAAACCATGTAGCCATTCCTGCGAGTACGTTCTCTGCTTAACGCCTCACTTGGGCTGCCAGTATCATTCCTCTTACTCGTCTTGATTTCACTCTCTCCTTTCTACCCAACGCATCACCCACTACACTCGCTTTATCGGAGTATCACACAAATCATTCTTTAAAGTCTGAAAAGCCTCTTCTTGTTCTACGCTCCACTCATACTTCTGATTCCTCTCAGTTAGGGAAGTAAGGGGGTTCAACAATCTAAAAAAAATCACGATGAACGTCGGTAGTAACCTGCCAATCCTAAGAATAATCATCAAATTCCTCACTGCCTCACTCTTACTTGGGTTCTCGTAACCAAGAAAATGCACTTCTTCCTACCAAACTCACACTTAGAAAACTTAGCCTACAGCTTCTCCTTCCTCAGTGACTCTAACACTAACTTCATGTTCCTCCTTTGACTTTGAGTAGGCCAGAATGTCTTTAATGAATACGATGACAAACCTATCTAAGTACGGTTTTCAAACCCGATTCATTAAGTCCATGAAAACCGCTGGTGCATTGGTTAACCCAAAAGGCATAACCGTAGGCTTAAAATGTCTGTATCTCGTTTGAAATGCGGTCTTTGGAATGGAATCCTCATGCACTCATAGCTGATGATAACCTGACTAAAAATCTACCTTTAAGAAAGGACACGCTCCTCGTAACTGATCAAACAAGTCATCAATCCTAGGGAGTGGATAACGGTTTTTAACAGTTAATTTGTTCAACTCCCTATAATCAATACACATGCGAAAAAGACCATCCTTCTTCTTAACAAATAACACCGGTGCTCCCCACAGAAAATTAATAGGTCATATGAAACCCTTGTCTTCCAACTCTTGAAGTTGTTCAGACAATTCTTGCATTTCCGATGGTGCTAGACGATATGGAGACTTCGCGACTAGCGTCGCTCCATGAACTAAGTCTACGCGGAACTCAACTTGTCGTTGCGGTGGTCATTGACAGATCTTTCGGAAACACGTCAATAGAATCTCATACGATGGAAATATCACTCAATTTTGGTTCATCTACCTTAACGTTCATTAGGGCTTTGGCGGCTCCCAAAGTACGTTCCCCATGAACCCGAAGTATCTCATCACCTTCCAACGGTATCCTAACCACCTTCTCATGACATACTATCACAAACTTCCTCTTGGACAACTAGTCCATTCCCACAATCACATCAAAGCTTCCACGACTCAACGGTATCAACGAACTCCAAGGGTTACGAACAATCGAATAGGATAACAAACGAATATCGAGTTAAAGGCTAGAATGCATATAGGAGATTCCACATATGCAAATAGACGTGGATCAAATGACATAAGAATCCTTTGAAAGAAAGGATACGTATATGTACCGAGTGAACACGCGAACGAAAAAAATCAACAGGCGTACCACGACAAAAGAACACATAAAAAAATCAATACGAAAGACGGAAATTCTTATACCAATTATCGACTTTACTCGAAAGACCAAATTAAATAATGTTTTTATAAAAATCAATTTAAAATAAAGAAAGTCACTTTAAGTATAAAAATCATTTTAAATAATAAATAAAATTGTCTTAAATGTAATCTTTATAAAATTCATTCTGGTTGTCATAAAAATCTAGAGATGGTTATCTAATGGTGTATCGTACCTTACCACTATGAATCACTTTAAACCTGCTTTTTATAATAAAATAAAATTTATTTAACCACTCAACAATTTTCATATCCTATTTGCATAGGCCATTTAAACATATTCTATTTACAAAGATCATTTTAAACACAGTTTTTCCCAAACACTAACACAATACTTCAAAAGGGCTTTTATAATTAGACATCAATTATAAAATATGTTACTCAAACAAAGGACACCATAATACCAAAAGGGATCGTAAAACACCGTACAGACTCTAACACAATTCTATTGTTTGAAAACAAAAGAAAATACCAGGAACCATATACTCAAAATAAAATCAAACGAACTCGTACAAGAAAAACTTATGCAAGATGTTACGGATCCAAAAGAAACGTAAGGTCTTATCCGAAATAACGATCAACAGAGCAAACCTAAAAGCATCGATAGTAACACGTCGCCAACGGGTTACGAAAACCAAGGGATATACAACCAAGGAAGTAATGATCTACACTAATATGTTAGGAACAATTAGTGCTTAAAAGAAAAGTTTGATACTCATACGAGTAATCAATGCAACAAAAGAACTAACAAAACGTGCCTATATCTGAAAAAAACCAGCTCTGAACAACCAATATACATCAAGACGTCAAATAGGAAGAATCAGGTATCCTTACAAACAAAGTACGATGAAGGGATGTTAAGCTTAGACTTAGGAAATCTATAACAACCCGTAATTTTCATCAATATAAATATCCATCTATTAAATTAGATGCACTGTAATATCCATCTATTATATATATACCACCTTTTTACAAGGAAATTTTTGCTTTATCTCATTATGCAACGTAACTTGCATCTCTAAAGTAAACGAGCTCACGCAACCTCTACTAATGCCATCTCTTTCTATGTTTACATAATGTAAACATCCTAATATGTCAAGTCTATATCTTAATATCATTTTTACCAAGTACATTATCCATATAACATACTTTTCAAAACGTTATATAAAAACAAGCATTAAACGTTAATGTTTATATCAAAACCCTAATTATATGTAATGTATACATATAAAATGAATGTGCAAGCCTTCAAGCATGTGTACAAGTGTACAATGCACCACATTTGAATTATATTTTCCCTCTAAGTCAATGTACAACTCATTTAAGCTCAAGGTACAAATCAATGAAGCATAAAGTCAAATAAGCTCATTTTATCACCATTTTCATTCTAGTTTCTTTACCACCTCTTTAGTACAAGGTATTATACTCAATGTACAACTTCTAAACCCTAAACCTAAACCCTAATTCATCCTAAAACCCTAATCAAAAACCCTAAACCCTAAACAAAACCCTAAAAACCCTAATTTCATTTTAAAACCCTAAACCTTAAAACTAAACCCTAAAACTTAATCCTAAACCCTAAACCTTAATCCTAACACTAATCCTAAACCTTAATCTATCCTAAACCCTAACCCTAACTCAATCTAAAAGTCCAAAACCCTAAACCGAACCCTAAACCAACCCGATACCCATTTTCACCCATTTTTACCCATTTTTAAACCAAGCACCCATCCAAGCACCTCTATGACATCACCAAGCAGCTTACAAGCACCTCCCTTTCAACACTTAGCCATCAAGCTTGCTACATCACCACCTTGTCACCCTTGTTTAGCCGTGACCTCCAAATACCCCACAACTCATCATAGCTAGTTTCTAGCTCTTCCTACTCACCACCTAGCATCCCTTAGTCACCATAAACTAGCCTTGACACTAATCAAATACCAAAACTTGGCCAACAAGGGTCTTAAACCTTATAAATATTCGAACACCCCAAACCATTCAAACCACACCTCAAAAACCCATACACTCTCAAATGGAGTCTTAACTCAGACCAAAAAGGATCAAGATAAGTCCCTAAGCTTAGAATAGAAGCCAAGAAATAAGAAAAACGAAGTCTTGAAGCCATTTCTAGGCGTACGAGTCATAAAAACTCATTTCAACCCATTTTAGCTCAAGTAAGCCTAAGATCTTGTTCCATAAGCTTATATTCTCTATTAGAATGTTCATAATACTCTTAAGACCATATATGAACTCTTGTTTGAAGCTTTAAATCCTCAAACCCATGTGTTTTTTATTACAACCCTAAAAATGACCCGTTTTGATTTTCTAGCTAACAAATCCTTTTTCTAAACTTTTGTTACATTAGAACATCTTATTTTAGCTTATTCTAATAAGCTATAACCTGCAAATATCATTTGGAATCTTAAAATAAGCTTGCATGGCTTTTTGGACTTGTTTTGCAAATATTTCCATGCATAGGGGTATATATTGTAACTTTTTGAAATTTATAACTAAAGAGGCTGAAAATGTCATTATTCTAAAGTTATAACTATAAGGACCTATTTTGCTAAGTTTCAATGTTAAAGGTTTAAATTATATATACTTTAAATATAAAGGACTAAAGTTGTAAAAGTTTATAAACCAAGGGTCTATATTGCCAATTTTGCAAACATAAAAATATAAAATATTATATTTTTATGCAAATTATAAAAATATATATTAATATTATAAAACTCTATTTTATTAAAACCCGACACATTTATCGTTGTTAATCGTCAATCGGCGCATTATAAAACAATTACGTTATATATTTAACGTAATTTATCATCGACTAACTTTTGAAGAAACTTAAAATCTTATCGTATCATGTTACTAGTGAATTTCATATGAAGGGTTTCATTTAAGTTTTTGTTTTGACAAGTTTGCTGGGTTTTGGATTTAAAGTGCCCTGGCTCCTCAAACGATACTACATGGCCTTTGAATTATGATAGCCCGAATAGCGATACAATATTTCCATAATTTAATAAATGTACGTTAAACATCATGAAGTTTTAAATAATTAAACAACTACACTAAGACTTGTCTATTACTTCTAGTTGGTGGACAAAGACAGTTACATTCACTTTATATACTTTTTCCATCAATCAAAGCCGTTACTTTCACTTGATATACTTTTGCCATCAATCAGATTTTCCTATACTGTTAAGGTGAGTTCATAGCCTCACTTTTAAATCTTCTATTTCATAAACCCATGAGGGGGATACATGCTATAAACCATGAATAGAAGTGTTTTCTAAATGTATGCTATCCTGATATATTATTGCATCTGTTCTCTAAGTCCCTTTATGCCAAAAGACCCCCACTATCATGGACCATTAATCACTTGCGAGTGAATGCGAATATTGTGAATAAGCCTATTGGGATTGACAAATCCTGTTTGTGTTAGCTGGATAGGTAACCAAACGCACTATATTTCAAACTCATAGGTATATGGAAATTACCTACACAGGGGCCATTATCTTTATATATATCATTATTAATACTAGTCTGTTTGAGTGCCATGAGCTTAGACGCAATAATACTGTTTTCCATAATATTTATACTCATTGCAATTATTACACTTATGGGTGTATAACAACGTAACCCACTCTTATGATGACTTGTATTCACACTATTTATTATAAACCTATGAATTTCACTCAACCATTGTGTTGACATTTTTAGCATGTTTATCTCATGTAACTGAACATCTTATGGCACGGAGTGGCACGAACTTGAAGATGGCTAAACTGTTATCATTCAAACTTTATGTTTTCATGTAGATTTTGGGACCTTTGTTTATAAAAACTTTGATGAAATAATGAATGATAACTTATCTTTTAAAAACGTCTCTTTCGAGTCATTTTTTGTGATTAGGATTGTTGTACTATGAAATAATACCCCAGATTAGCTTCCGCTGCTATATGTCAAAAATGGGGGTGTTATAGATTGGTATCAAGAGCCACGGTTATAGAGAACAAGGTTAAAACCTTAACTATAACTACTTTTGTTTTTCCATCCAAGAAAGTCCTCCGTGCCACTACATCTCCTGAATAGTATGTAAAGATACATAACTATTATACTATTATATAAATAACTTATGTTATTTACTACTGGGTTGTTAACAGAGTGATGTCTTCTCCCAACCATCCTACTTCCGAGATTGAGGATGCTTTTTCCTCTAACTTTCCAGACTATATCCCGGCTTCCCCAGACTATGTCCCAGCTTCACCAGGAAAAACTTATTCTAGCTCTTCAAATAACTCATTTGGTGTAGTTCACCAACTCTTTCACTTTTTCATGATGACCCCTATATGAAGGTCATGCATGCATACTATGCTAAAGAATTACCTATTCCACCACCAATTATTGTGCCTCTATCTACAATGCTATCTCCAATGTTTAATCCTTAAGAATTCTTTCTTCAAGAGGAATTATTGTCACCTAAGAAACAAGGCCATAACCAATCATTCTCCTCTACTTCTGCCCTACCTCAAGAATTTGAGATGGGAGAAAGCTCTCGTAAGAGAAGTCTGGAACGTCACGAGGAGCAAATTGAGGAAATCCTGAATCACCTGGATGAACTCTCTCTACCGCATTAAGCACATAGAAGACAAAATAGAAGGTCTCGGAAAAGGTCGGGTGATTATACAACAAGATTTTGACAATCTGGAAGCTGAACTCTAAAAGGCTCATGCTCGAATTTCTAAACTTCAAAGGAAGCAAATGGGAAATAACAACAAGATTGCTCTGGCTCACTTCAGGATTGCTAATCTAGAACAAATCATTAAAGAAATCCAAGTCCGTCACCAAGCATACAAGGAAAGTCTTTTGAATGCAATCTATGAACTCAAGAACAACTAGAAAGGACCATCAAACTACTAGATTAGATATTAGTTATAGCTTTTAACCTAGCCATGGTATGTGTGGTATAAATAACAATACTTGTTAAATTTTGACTATGTACAGTACAAAGGCAAGTTGTTCATGATATAATACAATGGCAATCCCATTATACCTTGTTGTTTCATAATACCGATATATCCATCCTAAAACAACTTCTCTTATATCATCATCTTCGTCTCTATCATTAAGAATCATAACATGACTTCTAAATAAATCATAGATACTTATTTGATAGGAATTATCTATGATTTCGATATCACTAATTGTGACAATGTTTATTTTTGAACTTTAATCATTTTAAGACTTGTGAATCATTCTTATTATGTGTTATCTTATGTTGATAGAATGCCTCCCAAAAGGATGTCAACATCTGAAGCACCAACCATGACTCAGGCTGCCATCAAGAAACTAGTTACTGACAGTGTCAACGCGGCTCTGGAAGCAAAGTTATACAAATTACACACTTAAAACCCTAAATTCGGTTTTGTATATATAGAGAAATCATCGCGACGGCGTCAAGTTGTAGTCGCGATGCCGTCACAAGATAGAATCTTCTAGGTCTGATTTAAGTCGGTTACGTCTTGACGCCGTCGTCAATTTCTTGACGTCGCCACTAGAAAGATTGCGACGGCGTCGCTTTATGCATGCGACGCTGTCTCCACGCGCTGTATGCATAATTATTCAAGAGATTTGGTGTAGGTCCGTAGTCTTGTCCATTTCTTCTCCAAATGAGCCCAAGTCACGTGTATTTCCTCCAAATGCCATCCAAGTGCTAAAAACCTAAAAACAAATGATTAAGCACATAATCTGGGCATATTTACATGATTTAAGGGGTTAAATGACCCTGAAATAGTGTATAAAATGACACCTCATCAAAAACCCATCATAATCAAAAAACCCCAACCAAACGCGATCGAGCCCAATTTACAAAACACCACCTCTCCCACTACCGTCTTATTATACTTTACTAAAAATCATTTCTCCCTCAAAACAATCAACAACAACGAGACTGAAATAACAAAGAATCAAAATTAAACAACATGAATACAATTTGTTTAAAGTAACATAAACCTACGATCAAATACCTAACGGCTTAGTAGTTTCGTAAAACTCTATGGTGAGACACCAAACACATAATGTATAATAAAACTAAGATCATATACACCATGTTGGAAAGTGGAATTTAATTTTTCACGATATATATCAACAATGGAAGATAAAAAAAATACACCCGCCATGGCTGCAAATGTAAGAAATTTCCTTGCCAAACTGCAGATGATATCAGTTCTTATCAGGACCATTCACATGAACAGAAACCCAATTATCTTTTTATTTTGAGGCTAAAATAAGCAAGCGAGCAGATATGAGAATATGACCGCCATCGCTGAAAATCTACTAAACTTGCCCCGCCAAGATGCACATAATCCGAACGTGAATCAAACCGCTTAGAAACATCAAAATATTATCATCATAGCCTCTTAGAATTAGCCACTGTGGCTACAATTCTAGTGAATTACCATACCACAATGCATAGTATCTCATCAGTATGATGTAGGATAAAACTTAATATTTAAACATTTAATTTAAATACTTCAACAAAATCGAGTATTGTTAGACTGACGTGCCTTCAAAAGCACACAAAGCTCAATTTACTAAACACCTGCCTCTCCCACTACCGATGGAAACATCATTGAAATACACAAACTATTATCAACTACTGTCTTAGTTATCACTCAAAACGATTATGTGTACCCTTATTTTTTAGCAGTATATGTGCGCATACAGTATCACATTGGATGCTTTAGACGCTCATAGGTTGCTCAAGAATTGGTGCACATGATAAATTAGCTGACCGCCACACTGAAATTTCCAAACCAGTAATAAAGATTTGATTTGGTTATTGTATATTGTAAAATCGAACGGGTCAAAGGCTCAGCTTCGTGTTGTCATCATCGCCTAATTTTGTGTATTGTAATAGGAAGGATCAGGTGGCTCAGTTAAGAGCCAGAGGCTCTAAAACAATAGAAGTTCGCCACGGCTGCATACCTAATAGGTTTCCTAGCCAAGTCGCAGACTTCCAATCCTTGCATTCAAACCGTTCGTATTCATCATTGCCCCAACACAGCGGTGTGCAACCGGCCATATGATAAGGGTTTTATCACTATCGTGTGGTCTTGCTTGTGTTTGTATTTTTTATCAAACGGGATCATGTAATAGGAACAAAACCCCTATCACAGTTTACAGCCTCTTTCCCAAAACCGTTCTCATTAATATACTTTAACAAAACCCATTTGTTCCTCTCTCACTTCTTTTTATGCATATCGATCAATTTCAACAACTATGTAAGCACCGGACCAGATAAACAGGCATCAGACCCGCCTCGGCTGCAAACACGTGTTTGTGCCACCCTGCCAAAATATAGGTCAATTACAATGCCTATAATCCAGCAAGAATATAAAATTTGTCCATAAATACTGGGTTTTGTTTTAACAGAAGATAGCTGGCTCACCATGGCTGCAACTACAAACATGTGGTGCCAAGCCAAGATATGGGCAGATTTCACTACAAACGATCCAACAACATATTACACTTGCAACCCAAATCCGCAAAATGAATAAAAGGGCACCCAAAACAAGGCGGTTGTAAACACAATGTCGTGATTCCCTGCCAAGCTAGTTGTCCCTTTCAACCACAACACAACAAACCGTTAACAAAGATCAATTAACCCGCCATGGTTGCAAACACGATTTCAACCGCAATCACATTCAGCCTACAATAAAATTCAAACAACCTAATAAGCAACCCAAACAACAATAATAACATAAATCAAAACAATCAGCCTACAATAAAACTAAAACAACGTAATAAGCAACAATAACACAGAAAAAACCTATCATAATAAAAACCTCCAACCAAATGCGATCAAATTCCAACACAAAATTAAGCATGTTGTCGCAAACTTACACACAGAGGCGTACAACAAAGTTTTACCAACCTGATACTCAACACAAAAAACAATACAAACATAAATCAAAACCCACCAACCCCCTAATCAAATAAATACCATTAGTCATATTCACATCCAGGAATCAATAACACCGAATCAAAAGTGTAAAATACACAACAGTAATGAAAGACAGCGATATTTAGTAAATTGAACTGCGAGCAGTTTTGCAAAGGCGCTTGCTCAAAGTGACATTCACATCAACCAACCCAAAACAAAAGCAACATTATGCAGCCGCGACATGAGTAAAAGGATATCCAAAACATGACGGCTGCAAAGACAATGCCATGATGCCCTTCCAAGGCATAAAACATGGCAGCTGTAAACACAGAAAAAAGCCTTAACAAAGATCAATTAACCCGCCATGGCTGAAACACGATTTCGTGATGCCCCGCCAAGATACGGATCAACTTTAAAAATCACATTCAGCCTACAATAAGGTTTAAACAACATAATAAGCAACACCAACAACAATAACAACATCAATGAAAACAATCAGAATAATAACACATAAAAAACCCATCATAATAAAAAAAACCCCTAACAAAACCATAATAATCAATGCCAAACAATCTAATAAGCAACACAAACAACAGTAACTATATAAACCACAACAATCAGCCTACAATAAAAGTCAAACAACTTAATAAACAACAATAACGCATCAAAAACCCACAACCCAATGTAATCAAACTCCAACACAAAATCAACCACACCGTTAGTCAAACCCAAACAACCTGATAAGCAACACAAACAACAATAACAACATAAATAAAAAAATCAGACTACAATAAAGGTCAAACAACTTAATAAACACCAATAACACATAAAAAACCCATCATAATCAAAACCCCCTAACTAAATGCGATCGAACACTAACACAAAATTAACCACGTTGTCAATCAAACCTGATTAAAGATGCATGCATGCTTATTTTTACACAAAAACATAAAACAAGCGACAAGCACACGACTTACCAACCATTTACAACATGACGGCGTTTCATTCCGGTGAAACACCAAACACGCAAATCATCAACTATACCCCAATCGTATCTACACCAAGCCACGCTAGTCTAACAATACTGGGTTTTGTTAAGGTGAAGTGGAATTGGGTTTTGCTAAAGTATATTAATGAGAAACAGAAGTGAAAGAGAAAGAGAGGAAGAAATGAATTTTGGTAAAGTATATTAATGAAGACGGTAGTGGGAGAGGGGAGTGTTTAGTAAATTGAGATGCGTGCGCTTTTGAAGCTTCGTTAGTCTAAAATACTGAGTTTTGTTGAAGTATTTAAACGTTTAATACTTTTTGTTAATTAAGTGATTTTTAAATTGACAGAGTTGGTGTGTGGATGCTAAAGATCGACATGAACATATTGTTGTTATTTATACTTTAGATGTAAGGAACAATTACATTATTAAATCGCATTTTTAGTCGGTTTATAGTATAGAAAGAATATATGAAGCTCCCAAGAAGTTTTTGAACAAAATGATTCTAAAAGAATAATTAATATTATTTTCACCAACTTGTCGTTTGCATTTACCTTAAGAAGCGTCTATTTCTGTTTATTAGATGTCGTGGTATCTAGTGTAGTTGTGCTATAGGTGATCTCGACTAATTATACGTTAAGAATAAGCTAGTTATCGTAATTAGGCGAGTATCTGTGTATAGCAATCACGGTTTATAATTTTGATAAAATTCGATTGTATCAATATTTCTGTGTGTGTGTGTTTTGTAAGGTGATGACAGGGTTATGTATAATTTTAAAACATTAAACTATTTATTTAAAATATTGCAACCATGTTATATTAATTTTAAGTAATCTAAAAGAATATCAATTTAAGAGGATGAGAAATAAAAGTTGAAAGAAACGTAAACGTGATGTTTAATATGTTGTAAGTGAAAAGTAAAC
Organism: Tanacetum coccineum; assembly: GCA_026074375.1. Lineage (NCBI taxonomy): Eukaryota > Viridiplantae > Streptophyta > Magnoliopsida > Asterales > Asteraceae > Tanacetum > Tanacetum coccineum. The sequence continues at coordinate 13,856 of BQNB010070206.1, forward strand.
ATTTAAACTTTTTGACTTTGAAAATATTTTAATAAAATCCTTGTAAGTTTTTAAGCCAAAATGGTATGGTTGGGTAAAACTCACCTTACACGTCAGCGTCACATCAGCTTTTTATCTCCAACTATAAAACTCACTACAACTCACATTCTAACCGTAATAGCAACTCACATTTCAACTAAAACTCACATTTCGTCACCATTTTCTTATTTAAATACTTTTATTCATAAACAAAAAATGAAAAAATTAACGTAACCGTAAACGTACGAAATTAATAAAAATGTAAACAAAATTAAAAACTTTCGTTCATAAATTAAAAACATTACATAGACTTCGAATATTAGAAAAACATAAACTAAATTAAAAATATTACAAATAAAGCTAAAATTAAACATTACGAGACAAGTGTTCGATCAAATCGTGTCGAAGGTTTTGATGCGCTTGTGCTGATCTGATCCACCTCATAACTTGTTGCACTTGTTCATCGTTTCGTACCATGTCGTCCGGATGATGTGCTTCCTCCGAGAACCATCTGGGAGATATCGCAATTTTTTTGTATTTTCGAATCATATTATGTAATATGATGCATGTGTACATCATATTAATAATTCTTTCTTTTTTTAGCGCTCGTGTGGGATTGGCTAGTATGACCCATTTATTCTTCAGAACACCGAATGCTGGTTCCACATCTTCCCTTGTCGATTCATGCTTTTGCTTATACAAAATTCACTTGTGGTCATCATCAGCTGGTTCTGGAATCGTCTTAACGAGTGTCGCCAATTCCAGATATATCCCGTCAACAAGATAGTATCCTCATGGGTAAGTTACACCGTTAGCCACAAAAGGAATCTCTGGTGCTCGTCCGGTTTTGAGATCGTTAAATAAAGGGGATTGATATAAAACGTTGATGTCGTTGTTCGACCCAGCAACACCAAAGAAAGCATGTCGTATTATAAGTCTTGCGACGCAACAGCTTCAAGCAAAATGAACGGATTCGGACCATGATCACGTCTAACATATTACCCTTTAAAGTCGTACGGACAACCAAACCACTCTCAATCCGTACAATCAAAGCTTCCTAACATCCTCGGAAACCCGTGCTTTTCTTCATGATGCCGATAAACTTTTTCAATATCATTCAGCGTGGGTTTCCTCAAATACTCAGGCCCATAAATATCCATAACAGCTTGACAAAAATGATCAAGAGTCGTACGTGAAGTTCTCTTACTTATTTGCATATATGCATCTAGAAAAGCAGCATTAACGCCGTATGCCAATTGAAGAATTGCAGAGGTGCACTTTATCAACGCGAAATGCCTTCTCTTCCGGTACAATTAATATTATTACAAAAGAATGCATCGTGATTAGTTACCTTGTTAACTATAGTTGCATCGTACCCCGGGTCGTCGCTAAAAAAGGCGGCGATTAAACGCTCATGAGCACCAGAACGATCTCGAATTATGTTGTTTCTCGTCAGTCGATTTGCTTGTCGTCTACTCTTAATAAACGCAATCGCTCGTTTAATAAAAGTCTTGTGACGGCTATTAACTTCTTCTCCTTCTTCTACATCTAGGCCCATAAACATATACGAATTCATTTTGATTAAATGAGGAATGTGAGAAGTGTGGGAGAGTTGTGTATAAAAATGAGTGAATTAGTTGGTATTTTACAGGTAAAAAAAAGGTTTTGAAAAAAAAAGTTTTTTTTACATAATGTAACGGATATAAGGAGAGGGGCCCACTTTTTGTAACTCACCGAAAAGTGAGTGACTCACCTCTCCAGACCAAACTCGCGCGCAAGTTATGATGGCCGGGATGGTGGTCACGCGCCACTTTGCAACTCACACGGTGAGTTTTGCACCATACCGTCCGGCCTAAGGAAAAATTCGAGATGGTGATTAAGTTTTATTAGTTGCACCAAAGTAAAATAAAATCGCTATAAAAATTTACGTATTAAATTAACTGTAGAACAATGATCACAGTTTTGATCCTTAAAATGGTATGTTAAGAAATAAAAGGAATTTATCATGTGAAACTTTGGTGTAGACACGTGATTCCCGTCTATCGAGCTCTTTATGTGGCCTTTATCACAAACCAAACAAAACCACGACTTTTTTGGGTTAGTTGGATTAAAATAGTTTTCATGAAACCAACGAATTGAAGTAATAACCATAATATGTTTGTTGGCATAGGTGAATCGAGACATGTGTTTTTTTTTAATTTTAAGACAGGTTTTTATTTTCAAATATTCATCTTAAATATATACTCAAGCTACTTATTCATCGTAGTGCTATAGTTTAGTATATACATAAAAACGGACCCTAAATTCAAAGGTTTTGAAAAAGAAAGGGAGATAGCTGGTTTGAGAAAAAGTGGTGGGACCATTGATCCATTACTCTCTTTTTTATTTATGTATAATAAACTATTAATTACTCTTTTAAAATAACAAGGTTTTTAGCCCGTGCTTCGCTGCGGAGCGCGGGGCTAAACGGCGTTGAGTCAAGAGGAATCTCGCTTGTGTTTCGCTTGACAAAACTAAAATGAAACATGTAGAATGAGTACGTTAAGTAAGTTACAAAAGCATATGTATGTGTCCAGATTTAACATGAAGCATGTACCAAAATCATATTAGTTCTACCATAAACGTCGACATGAAGGGCGACAGCTGCCATCCATCAGCTTGTGTATGAGTTGTTTTTGAACCATCATGAGCTCTGTCTGCAGCGCTTTTATACTGACATGTCATATAGTTATACATTTTCATCCCAAGAAAGTGCTCCCAGCCTTTCTCAGATTCATCTTCCGTCTTCTTTGCACCCCACGCAGCCGTCTTCTTTGCACCCCACGCAGCCTCAATCCCACTGACCACCTTTTGACCCCAAGAATATGCTTCCAATCCTGCTCATAATGATGTGCTCATAATGATGTGCCCTATCAGTGGATCCTTGATCAGTTAGATTTCAATAATGACCCGCAAAAGTAACAATCACAGCGTCTCCGTCGTCGTCACTAAGATCCCATTTCGCCTGTATTGGAAGAAATGCAGTTAGTGTGACCCATGATTCAACATAAAAGCAAAAGTGGGAGGCATAGAAAGTTAAGTCCACCTGCAAACTCTATAATTTCGCTAAAACTATAATAAGTCTCACATTTCCATGATTTAGCCAAACAGGTCATTCTTAAGCTCTAAGCAAACTTTAAATTACTTGAGTCTTTAGTTGTATACGAACATGTATAAGCTTATTAAGATTAGATGTTCTGTGAATTGTGAAAAGTTTACATACTTTTGCTCTTATATATGAATTTGTTTCTCAGTGCTAATTGATCTCGATCAGCCCCAGCCCCACTTCTGCTTCCACTTCCATTTTCATTTTCGGCTTTAACCTTTTCAGCAACTCCATTATCACCCCTTTCGGCTATGATTGTAATTATTACTTAGTATGCTTCTTTCCTTCCTTTCGTATCTTACACAACTTATTTCCATGCCCTTAAATATACCCTTTAGTGTTGCCCCTGAAACACATTAACAAAGATCATGTTAAGAGAGAATTAACGGAGGAAAGTAATAAGTTTTATATTTTTAGTTTTATTATAAAATGACGAGATTAATTGAACAATTCAAAGTTATTCTATGATGCATCAAGGTAGTTTTAAATGGTGTTTGAAATTTGCTTATCTAAATTTCCTTTTCTGAAGCAGCTTACTATTGGGTGGTAAATCAAAGTCCATGCAACATGTTAAACTGTAAAAATAATATATATGAAATGAAAGAAGACGGAAATTGGTTATATATGCTAATTACACTTTCAATAAGTTTCTATGATATGTGAGTCTTGGTGATATACTGATATTGATTATAAGAGGTTGTGATGAATATAAACAAGTTCGATTAATAGACGTTTCTTCTGATTTTGTATCTCCATCCTTTTATAACTTTTTTAGGTTGTTTTCGTTCTTTGGTGCTCTATGCCATTTCAACGTCCTTTATTATGTTTCCTAAACATCTAATATGTAAAATTGTAAAAGTTTCACGGTCTGTGTTTTTTAATCTGGTACAACAGATTCAAAATGAGGAGGTGGTGACTAGCATTGCTGTTAAAATCGCTGCTACACTTCATATGGCTTTATCTATTATGAAGTTTGGAAAAGATCTGCCTCATCTTTCAAAGCAAGGTAAATGTTTATAATTTGTTTACGCTTCCTCCGGCTTACAAGCGTATCAACTTGAACTTATAAACTTGGTGCGGATACACGAAAACTACATGAAGTAATGTCGAGAATGGTTTTTCTGGGATGGAAGCGAAAAATTTGTCTTCTGTGTGTAATAGATAGTATAATGGAAAATGTGGAGAAACAGCCCAGCATGAGCCGTGTGGCACCTCTGAAGAACCGGAGGAAGCACTGGAGGGTAGAGGTCAAGGGGAATTGAAGCCGTCTAAGGTGCTTGAGGTTTATAATCTATTTGCATTCCATTTGTTTTTTGCTATGGAGTTGTGAAAACTGTTTGTTTATTGTACAACTCAAAACGCAAGCCCGCCTTACAGATTTACTACATATTAAGGATTGAACGAGTATATTTATGAGCTTATCAACCTATGATATACGGGTTAGTTGGTTCCTACTACCGAAGCATACCAGGTTATGTCATCACTATATCAGATGCACCAAGCGCAGCATTAGTTACCTACTATTTTACATCAGCAACTGCTATTCCAAAATCTGTTTTTTTAAGTGCAGTGGCATCATTCACCCCGTTTTGGTCATGCCACGGGTATGTTTTTTTATTGCAATTTTTTTACGCTCTCATATTTATGCTTTGTAGAAGAACCAAAACTTTAGAAGTCTTTGAAAGTATGGCATATGTTGTTATTTTAGGTGAAGATCCCAGTTCTACACATAACAGATATCCAGAAATATGGGCCCAGATTCGCTAGAATCTATATATACGTAAGAGTAAAATATATAATATGATGGAAAATTACCAAGTTACCCTTGAGGACAAAGGTAAAAAGGAAAATCTTCACAAATATATATAATATAATACGTATATAAACCGGGAAGTATGATTCCCGGGTCGTTATCCCCAACGATTTGTGAAATTGAAACCACGTTTGATGTTCGGACAATGATTTGAATTGGAAACAAAGATTGAGTTGATTATCTACTTCTACAAATTAAAATAAACAAATTATAACAATTAAGCACGAAGACAAATAACGGAAAACCAAATTTTAAATAAAAACGCAAAACGGGATCCCTAAACGGAGGTCAAAATCCTTAAATTTCTAAAATTAAACCTAACTTAATTTTTTTCTTTTTAAATGGACTCTATTTGACTAAAAAGTAAGTTTAAAGAAAACTAGAACAAAAACGGAGTTGAAATGAGCTTTAAAACACGAAAAATGAGAACGGGAACAAATCCCGTTCTTTAAAAATTGAGATTTTGCAAATTAGACCCTAAGCAAAACCAATTTTCCTATAAACTTTATGATAAAAGAAAATTTTCTAAAGAAGATTTATATTTTTTTGATTATTTTTCTGTTTTTATGATTTTTTAAAGTTTTTAATGAAAATAAATGTTTAAAAAAACTAAACGATCTATAAATATTCTAGAAAAAACACAGAAAATAGCTTATACTAATTAGATCTTAGGAAATATAAGTTTGAGATCATAGCTTATTAGATAAGCTACGAAATAAGCTAAAACAGATTAGAAGGCTTATAAGGGCTAAATGTGTATAAAGAATAAATGTTGTAAGGGTCTAATGAAAAAGACCCAAGGGTGCAGTGGTAGTGTGTGTGTGTTGTGTGCTAGAGGTCACGGGTTCAAGTCCCATTAACAACCTTTTTTTTGTATTTTTTTTATTTTTGAAAACTCAAAGAACAAAAGTTGTAGATTAACCCCTTTTAAGCAACTTTAACAAAGACAATATAAGCTCAAACTCAATATTAAGCTCTTAAACAGCTTGTGAAGCAGGCTGTTACAGAAAGAAGGCTTTTGAAAGCTTAAAAACTGAATTTTACTAAAATAAGCACACAGCCCTCAAATAAGCACTATTTTTAAAACCAAAAGCTATTTTAGAAAGCCTATAATGTCTAGAAGCTAAGTCTAATAAGCTAATTAACCTAATTATACTAAAAGCTAACTGAATCTAATGATCTAAATACCAAACTCAGGAAATAACTCTTTAAGCTCAAAAACTAATTAAGCTAAATTGCACAATAAGCTACTTCAGAAGCTAGGCTTATGAAAACTTATCAATCTACTGCTAAGCTATGAATCTAAATTATAAAAACAGATACTATAAGCTAAAAATTTAACATTAGAAGCTAAGAACTACTTACTACTGTTTTTGGTTTTTTTTAAGAATTTTTGTGAATTTGAAAAGCTAGTTTACCCTAGAGAATAAGCTAGAATTTGAAAAGCAAGCTTTAATCTATCTTGACTAACATGTAAGCTACAATCCTACTGAATTTTAGCTTATAAATCCTACTTAAGCTACTTAAATTGTGATCAAAAGGGACTGCAGTTAGGAACTGCAGTAAACCCTTATATGATGCACTTGGCAAATGAGCTAAACCAAAATGCAGGTGACCTTAAGGGTCAAATCTGTTTTGGACACACCTAATTAGTGTGAATGAACACTTAGCAACCAAAATCCAAGCTTAGAGAAGCTTGGATAAAAAACTTCCTAGCTATTTTAAGAAAATAACCTCCCTTGGTGCAAAATAGAACACATTGCTCCTCAAAATGTTTTTAAGCACAAACTAAACCTACAAACCTTATCAACACTTAATTAATTATGAAATACAAGCTGACCAAAGTATAAACACCAAATTACTTTGACTTTTTGAGGTCAAACTATACTAAACCAAACACTCCTTTAGAATGACAAATACCATTTTAGCTTATGAAATTAAGATTTTAAAACTCAAAACTTAACTACCAGACTACACACAGCTTATAACAACCTAAATAAACTTATTTCAAAAAGCAAATAAGACAGGAACAAAGATCTACAAGCTAAGCTAATATTTTTGGTTTTTTGATGATTTAAATCAAAATTCAAAGAAAACTAAGATCTAATCTATTAATACTAAAATCATATGATCAAATAAACTCAATAACACACATATAAGCTCAAATAAGCAAACATTTAAGCATAATAAGCAAATTTATACTAGGAAATTTAAAACATCAAGAGTAAATGGAAACTTACAGGTTGCCTTAGCTAAACAAAGGCTTATAAGGCTCAAAGAACTTATCAATGATAAGCTAGTAAAATTCCAAATGAGCCCTTCCAGGTTAAGTTCATCTTCCTAAAGTCTAGAATCCATTAAGCAAGGGTTAATTATCTGATTTTAAGGTTCTAGTAGATTACATGATTAATTAAGCTCAAATCTAAGCTTAGAGACTTAGATGAGTTTTTATGAGCTTATGAGAAGCTTATCCAACAATAACAGCTTATTAAACCATATTTGAAGAAAAATAAGCTTATGAAAGAATTAAGAGCTTAATAAGAAAATTTGTATTATGTAGAAAAAGACTGATTACAATACTTGAATTTAGAAATTACATTAAGAGATCACTAGCTAAAACATTTTTGAAAGAAAAATTACATAAGCTAAATAAGCTGAAAAATGAAAAAAACTCTCTCCTGGTATGTGTGAGTGTGAGGCTTTATGTAGCCCTCAGCTGAAGCTTCTAGGTCCTCATAGCCCTTGAACGCTCCTTGCAATCCTGTCCTTTCAATCATTTCAATCATTGGATGTCTATTATGGTCCGCTGGATTAGATTTAGCTCACACGGATTTCCAGCGTGGCAATCCGTGATTATGACACCTTGTGCTTCTTTTGTTGAATACAAATAGTGCAAATTTTCTGTCCTTGATGTGCCACTTGTCAGACCCACGTGTAGTTCCCTTTTGGAATTGACCAATAGAAGCCTCTTGGTGATGTATAACTCTGTCAAGGTGGAGGGTTTCACTTGAATTGTAAAGCCACGTAGCCAATTTTCATTTGCCCTTTGGTTTGAACCCGAGGTAAATCGAAGAAGATGGGTGAATAGTAATAACAAAATTTCGCGCGTAAAAACTTATAAAAGAGAAGGCGTTTAACTTTTCATTTACCCGGGGTTGACTTGGCTTATTTATAAAGGTTTTAGGCCTGGGTAGGATTAACAGGAAATGGGCCATGGGCTTTGGATTTGTGTTATAAGGAAGTTAACGGGTGTTAACTCTTATAAACAAGAGTTAACACCGTTAGGTTTTAGGGATTATTTTTGTAATTTTGGTTAACTTTGAGGGACTGGTTTGGTATTTTTGGGATTTTGTCTTTTTATGGTTGACCACTGTTGACCATAGGTTGACTTTTGTTGACCTCTATTGACTTTTGATAGCATTCTCCCGGCTCTTTGTGTGCTCTTTCGTTCCTGTGTTCGTGATTGTCTGATTTTGATAGTTTTCTTAAGATTTTGCAATGTCCGTTCTTACACATCTCAAAGACAAAACAAGAATATAAAAGCATCTTTAAGCACTTTTGTGTCTGGTTAAGGGCCATTTTTGATTTAAAAAGAATAATGTGTTGTAACTTTTCAAAATTCCCCAAACTAAGCGATGGTGTGTCTCACACAATGTATATGTTTATAACCAAATACCTCAAAACTTTCCCAACTAAACCTTTGAAAAGTAGCAAAGACTTTTGTGGGAAAAATTAAGAAATCACAAGTTATAAAACGCCCCATTTTCCCATTTTTCTAAAACTTTTTCATTTTTTTTATATATAAACTAATAATATTTCGACTTTCATTATTTCCATAACTGTTAGGGATCATAGAATCAAGATGCATTTCGATCCGAGAATGCCCCAAAAAGGATAAATTCATCGTCCCTGACTTTTCACTTATCCAAACCAAGCTTAAAACAAAATCATAGCTAAATATCAGTTAAGATGCTAACACTACTCATATTTGCAACTTGTGAACTTTTTACTCTCGACATTTATTATATCTTAAGTGAGTGTGCTATTTTGAATTTCAACCATGCATTAACATTTTGCAAAATACTATGCTTCACGTTCCACTCAAGAATAATGAGTTTAAAGGCGAGATCATCCCATGTAGCGACTTTCGTCTCGGCACATCCCAACCTTGCGGCTAAGAGACCAGTCTTTTGACACCCCACAGAGACTAGTATCGGGACTCACGGACCTTAGGTTTCAAAAACTCTTAGGTTTCCCGAATATACATAGCTTATAAAATAGAATAGTCAAAGTGCAAAAGAATATTTGAATTTAACAAAAAGAAGTCAATTTATTAATTCACACTTAAAATTAAACATTTATGCAATTGTAACCCTCGACCTTTTAGAAGGCTGCAACATCGGTTGTGAGCCGGCAAGATGCAGCAAACTTTTATCAGTCTCGGATTTTTATTCATACTATAGGCTTTCTTTAGAAGACTATCACATCGGTTGTGAGCCGACAAGAGGTAGTAAACTTTTATCAACCCACAGCTTTTATTATAATATTTTTAATGATTTTATTTATCATCATATATATTTTTTCATTTTTTTTATGTTTATATATATATATATATATATATATATATATATATATATATATAGAAGACTTCTTTTTGAAAAATTCAAGTATAAATTTGAACTAAGACTAAAATTTTTGCTATATATTATATAAAAATTGTTGATTTAAGTTTAATCTCCAAAATCAGCACGTATATTAATTCGGTTAAGAACTTATGGGAGAAAAAGCAACAAGTTACATACATGAGCTCTTAAGATTTCCAAATAATCCTTGTTTAGCATCCTACTCATACATAACTCTATCATTTTTCATTTTTCGCGAATTCTCGCGAACGCTTAGCCTAAAAGTTAAGGAACAAGCTAGAGCTCAACACGCTCGATCGGGTCAAAATTTACTCTTATTCTACCCAACAAGAAAATCAAAATTGTGACAAAAACACTTATTTTATTTTTGATATATTTTTAATTTTTTTTCCTATTTTGAAAATTTTGGTGGGAAAACGGGGTACGTGAGAACAACGGGTAAAAGTAGGACAGATCATATCGAAGATATACTATAAAAATTGATTCGCTAGAATCTTATATACGTAAGAGTAAAATATATAAAATGATGGAAAATTACCAATTTACCCTTGAGGACAAAGGTAAAAAGGAAAATATTCACAAATATATATAATATAATACGTATATAAACCGGGAAGTATGATTCCCGGGTCGTTATCCCCCAACGATTTGTGAAATTGAAACCACGTTTGATGTTCGGACAATGATTTGAATTGAAGACAAAGATTGATTTGATTAACTACTTTTAAAAATTAAAATAAACAAATTATAACAATTAAGCACGAAGACAAATAACGGAAAACCAAATTTTAACTAAAAACGCAAAACGAGACCCTTAAACGGAGGTCAAAAACCCTAAATTTCTAAAATTAAACCTAACTTAAAATTTTCAAATTAGGTGGTGAAGACCTAAATTTGATTAACTACTGTTTTAGAAAATCGTTGGTTTGGGTAGGAGTTGTCTCTCCTTTGGAATGAGTTATGTTAATGTGGTGAAGACCTTTGGTTTTTGTAAGAACTCTTTCTCTTTTGAAAAGTTGGTTGGTTGTTTAGGTTAGGTTAATTTTGGAATGGAGGGCTTTGATTGTATGAGGTTGAAGATTTCAAATTAGGTGTTGGGAAGAGTGGTCTATGGTCGACTCGAGTTTGAGTAAATACCGTTTTAGAATAGACTTTAGACAAATCATCAAAACACGATTTTTTGTTTTGACTAACTTTTATGAACACTATTGGTTTGCTTAGACTCTCAGAAGTGGTTTTCTTAGCTTTTAAAAAGCCAAGACCTTCCTTATCTTGGGACAATTTTTGATGACTTAACATGTCATCCATGACACTACTACTCTTTTTAAATTTTGAAAACCCCAGGGCGCAGTGGTAGTGAGTGTGTGGTGTGTGTTATAAAAGGGTTGAAAGTGTTGAGGTCGGGGGGTCTTGCTCACCCCCGATTTCCACTTTCCCTTATTTTTTTATTTTTGAAAACTCAAAGAACAAAAGTTGTAGATTAACCCTTTTTAAGCAATTTTAACAAAGACAATATAAGCTCAAACTCAATATTAAGCTCTTAAACAGCTTGTGAAGCAGGCTGTTACAGAAAGAAGGCTTTTGAAAGCTTAAAACTGAATTTTAATAAAATAAGCACATAGCCCTCAAATAAGCATTATTTTTAAAACCAAAAGCTATTTTAGAAAGCCTATAATGTCTAGAAGCGAAGTCTAATAAGCTAATTAACCTAATTATACTAAAAGCTAACTGAATCTAATGATCTAAATACTAAACTCAGGAGATAACTCTTTAAGCTCAAAAACTAATTAAGCTAAATTGCACAATAAGCTACTTCAGAAGCTAGGCTTATGAAAACTTATCAATCTACTACTAAGCTATGAATCTAAATCATAAAAACAGATACTATAAGCTAAAAATTTAAAATTAGAAGCTAAGAATTACTTACTACTATTTTTGGTTTTTTTTTAGAATTTTTGTGAATTTGAAAAGCTAGTTTACCCTAGAGAATAAGCTAGAATTTGAAAAGCAAGCTTTAATCTATCTTGGCTAACATGTAAGCTACAATCCTACTGAATTTTAGCTTATAAATCATACTTAAGCTACTTAAATTATGATCAAAAGGGACTGCAGTTAGGAACTGCAGTAAACCCTTAATCTGATGCACTTTTAAATTGGGCTAAAACCTAATGAGTGACCTTAAGGGTCAAACCTGTTTTGGACACACCCAATTAGTGTGAATGAACACTTAGCAACCAAAATCCAAGCTTAGAGAAGCTTGGATAAAAAACTACCTAGCTATCTTAAGAAAATCACATCGCCCTGTGCAAAAAAGAACATCATTGCTCCTCAAAATTTATTTAAAGCACAAACTAAACCTACAAACAAATTATGAAATCCTAAGCTGACCAAATATAAACACCAAATTACTTTGCATTTTGAGGTCATACTTACCAAACCTAAACACTCCTTAGATAGACAAATACCATTTTAGCTTAAAAATTAAGATTTAAAACTCAAAATTAATCTACCAGATTACACACACTTATAACAACCTCATAAACTTTACACTTTTTTCAAAAAGAAAATAAGACAAGAACAAAGATCTACAAGCTAAGCTAATATTTTTGGTTTTTTGATGATTTAAAACAAAATTCAAAGAAAACTAAGATCTAATCTTATTAAAACTAAAAACAGATGATCAAATATCCTTAATAAACTCAATAATACACATATAAGCTTAAATAAGCAAACATTTAAGCATAATAAGCAAATTTATACTAGGAAATTTAAAACAGCAAGAGTAAATGGAAACTTACAAGTTGCCTTAGCTAAACAAAGGCTTATAAGGCTCAAAGAGAGCTTAACAACAACTCTACTTATAATGATAAGCTAGTAAAAAGTCCATATGAAAGCCCTTCCAGTTAAGCTAATCTTCCTTAATCCAAAATCATTAAGCAAGGGTTAATTATCTAATTTTCAGGTTCTAGTAGATTAGATGATTCATTAAGCTCAAATCTAAGCTTAGAGACTTAAATGAGCTTTTATGAGCTTATGAAACAGAAGCATACACATTTGATAGTATTAAGAGCTTATATGTGAAAAACAGATTATAAAAACTAAATGATGATTTTATTAATACTTAAACAGAATTACAATGCTTTAGCAATTGAAAATTACAAAAGTTTAAAGAGAAAAAATTACATTTAAAACTGAAAATTACATAAGCTATTGAAAACTAAAGGTTTTTTTAGGAAAAAAGAAAGATGATCATGTGAGAGTGAGGGAGTCCTTTTATAGCTGCCAGGAGAAGCTTCTAGGTGTCAAGGTTTGTTACACGATCCCATTAATCATGGCTCTTCATTCCTTCCAATGATTGGATCTCCATTGTGGTCTGTTAGATCAAATCTTAGCTCACACGGATTGCCAGCGTGGCAATCCGTGATGTGACACTCCTGTGCTTCTTTTGTACTCCTTTTAGTGTAAAAATCTATCCTTGGTGTGTTTCCTTCCTTGTACGCGTGTCTTTCCCTTTTAGGAATTGACTAATGGAAGCCTCTTGTGACGTTAAACTCTGCCAACATGTACCTTTTCACTTGAATTACTATGCCACGTAGCCAATTTGAATTACCCCTTTGTTTTGACTCGAGGTTAAAAGAGACGATGGGTGAATAGTAGAAACTACTTTTCCCGCGTCATTTATTTTTATATAAAGGGTTTTTAGGAACTTTTCTGACTACCCCGGTGTTTTATAACTTTGTGTTTATATAAGGGATTTATGGGGCAGAGTTGGTGATTAACAAGGAAATGGGCCTGGCAAGTGTTTGGGCTCGGGCTTATTGGTTTTGTTATAAAGGATTAACGGGTGTTAACTCTTATAAGCAAGAGTTAACACCGTTAGGGTTTAGGGACTTTTTTTTGTAATTTGGTTAATTATGAGGGACTGGTTTGGGAATTTTTGGGTTTTGTCTTTTTATGGTTGACCACTATTGACCATAAGTTGACTTTTGTTGACCTTGATAGCATCTCCGGCTTTTGCACACTCAATTATCCGTTCCCGAGCCTGATGTCCAGTTTTGACCGTTTCTTGAATTTTTGCAATATCCTAACCTACTCACTCACAAAGACAAAATAAACAAGCGATATAAAACGGATATGTATTTTCACACATATCAAAATTCCCCAAACTAAGGCGATTGCGTTCCTCACACAATGTTATAATGCTCTATAACCAAATACCTCAAAACTTTCTTAACTAAACCTTTAAAAAGTAGCAAAGACTTTTGTGGAGAGTTAAGAAATCACAAGTTATAAAACACCCCTTTTTCCTATTTTTCTAAAAAAATTTTCAATACTTTTTATTTTTTTTATGAGATTATTTCGACTTTTATTATTTCTATAACTATTAGGGATCATAGAACAAGATGCATTTCGATCCGAGAATGCCCCAAAAAGGATAAATTCATCGTCCCCGACTTTTCACTTATCAAACCAAGCTTAAAATGAAATCACAGCTAAATATTAGTAAAGATGCTAACACTACTCATATTTGCAACTTGTGAACTTTTTACTCCCTACATTTATATAGTCATAAAGAGTGTCTATTTTGGAATGTACAACCATCATCACACGTTAGCTTGCAGAGCATAGCGATATGGTATGTTCCACCGTAATAATAATAGTTTGAAGGCTAGATCATCCCATCTAGCGACTGTTCATTCACCTCGGCTCATCCCAACCTTGCGGCAAGTGTACCAGACTTTTGACACCCACAGAAGGCTATATCCGGGACTCACGGACCTTATGGTTTCAAAAACATCTCAGGTTTCCCAATAATCAGCTGAAAAAATATAATAGTCCAAAGAGCAAAAGTATATTTGAATCTAACAAAAAGAAATCAACTATTAAATCAAACTTAAAATTAAACATTTATTGCAATTGTAACACCTTTGACCTTTTAGAAGGCTTGCAAATCGGTTGTAGAGCCGGCAATATGCCACAAACTTTTATCAGTCTCGGATCTTTATTCTTACTATGGGCTTTCTTTAGAAGACTACCACATCGGTTGTGAGCCGGCAAGAGGTAGTAAACTTTTATCAGCCCACAGCTTTTTATTATTATATTATTTTATCATCATATATATTTTTTTCATCATTTTTTTTATTTTTTTATTATTTTTATTATTTTTATTTTATATATAGAAGACTTCTTTTTGAAAAATTCAAGTATAAATTTGAACTAAGACTAAAAAATATATTACATAAAAATTGTTGATTTAAGTTTAATCTTCAAAATTAGCACGTTTTATTAATCCGGTTAAGAGCTTATGGGAGAAAAAGCAACAAGTTACATACATGAGCTCTTAGGATTTCCAAATAATCCTTGTTTAGCATCCTACTCATACCTAACTCTATCATTTTTCGTTCTTCGCGATAATTGCGAACGCTTAGCCTAAAAGTTAAGGAACAAGCTAGAGCTCAACACGCTCGATCGGGTCAAAATTTACTCTTATTCTACCCAGCAGGAAAGTCAAAATTGTGACAAAAACACTTATTTATTTGAAAATTTAATTTTTTCATTTTTTTTGGTATTTGGTAAAAACGGGTACAGTTAGACCAACGGTAAAAGTAGGCAAGATAATATCGAAGATATACTACCCCATACTAAAATCAAACATTGTCCTTAATGTTTCCTAGCCTAAGACTTAAAAACCCCATACTAGAACTCGAAAAGGTCGAATGCATAACTAAAGCCTGAAGAAAGTATCACAAAAATCTTTAGCCGTTTATTAAGTGTGCTATAAGATAAATGTATAATGATATAATAATCTTTAGGATATCTATTTTCCCCAAACTAATGGCGACAATGCTAGGGAAGCTCAGAGTGGAGACCCGGGACAAAACCCGAACACACCAGAGTCTTCAGAAAATTTGAGTCAATCCTGCAAACAATCACAAGTAACAACAACAAACACAAAGAACGGAAGAGTATAAGCCTCCTCACAATATATTAGAAGATAGAAAGAAAATAGAAAATGGATAAGCATGGGGTGCCTCCCACGAAGCGCTTTGTTTTGGTAACCGAGGTCCACAAATAGCTTACGCTATCCCAGAATTCATTCGTCCTTAGGGAAAGTTTAAGAGATCTTGATACCTTAGTCGGTAAGTCCACTCTGAAGTAATGCTTCCACGATGACCATTCATACCATAAAGTTTGGACCATCAGGTTGAGATAACTGCCACTGGTTCCGTATGAGAAAAACTTTGGTGATGTGGAATAAGGTCCTGACCACCCAGTTTAAAGCTTTCCTAAGAGAATATATTTAAGAGAGTATTGAAAAGCAAGACTGGTCACCAACATTGAAAATGCGGTTTTATCTTGAGTCGTGAAGCTATCCTTCGTCCTCTATCCTTAATAAATTAAAGAATTCTCATGAAGCTTTGATCACAGCTCATTAAGTTAATTTAGCTGAAGCTTCCGGTGATCACCCGCGGTTTTAAGATCGAAGTTAGCATGTTTTAAAGCCCAGTATGCTCTATGCTCTAACTCTATTGGTAAATGGCAAGACTTTCCATAAACAAGCTTGTAAGGCGTACAACCAATTGGTGTCTTAAAAGTTAGTACGGAAATGCCCACAAAAGCATCGTCTAATATGTCTGAACCATGAGGCACGACTTCTCCAACCGTCCTTATCTAAAATACATTTCAAACCTCGCGATTTGACACCTCCACATGACTCACTTCGGTTTGAGGGTGATAAGCGGTAGCTAGACGATGAGTGACCCCATACTTAGACATTACTTTAGCAAATTTGTCATTACAGAAATGGGTCCCACGATCGCTTATAATAGCTCTTGGTGTTCCAAATCGGGCAAAAAGAGATTTTAAAAACTTAACTACAACTCTAGCATCATTTGTGGGGAGCGCCTTGGCTTCAACCCATTTTGAAAGATAATCAACAGCTACGAGGAATGTATTTATTTCCTCTGAAGAAGGAAAGTCCCCATAAAGTCTATGCCCCAGACATCAAAGATTTCACACACTTGGATGGAATTTTGTGGCATCTCATCTCGTTGTGAAATTTTTCCCTGACGCTGGCATGAGTCACAGTTTTTGACTAACTCATGGGCATCTTTGTAGATTGTGGGCATAAAAACCAGGCATTCAATAACTTTCTGAGCGATGAGATTGCACTAATATGCCCCGCATGCCCCCGGTGGGTCCTTCATGACAAGCTTTGAGAATATCAATAGCTTCTTGCCCATGCACACACCGTCGAATGATTTGATCCGCACAAGTTCGAAAAAGATAGGGATCGTCCCAGAAATAATGTTTGACATCCTTAAAAAACTTCCTCTTTTGTTGAGTTGACATTCCTTTGATGATAAAATTCCCCGCATGGAAATTTGCATAGTCAGCAAACTGGGGTCTTTTACTAGAAATAACTCCCAAGAGTTTCTATCTAAAACGAAAAATGTTCATATAAAGTTCTTGTTTTCTAACACAAAGCACTTCCTTATGAGGAATCTCAAGTCCTAATATATGATCTGCCATGCGGGTTTTCAGCTCCGAACGTGTCAACGCGTTGAAATCGAATTCCCTGAAAAGTAGGAGAACCCATCTTAGCAATCTTGCATGTGCATCATTTTTGACCAAATAGGTACTTAAGGGCGGAATGGTCCGTATACACTATGCTTTTATTCATGATGAGGTATGACCGGAATTTTTCGAAAGCGTACACCACAGCCAACATTTCCTTTTCTGTTGTGGTGTAGTTCGAATTACCGCCTCGTTCATTGTTTTGCTTGCATAATGTATAGGCCTAAAGTGTTTCTCAATTTGTTGCCCCAGAACCGCACGTATGGCATAGTTGCTAGCATCGCACATAAGCTCAAAGGGTTGGTCCCAGTCGGGGGCAATCAGAATTAGAGCTTTGGTTAATTTCTTCTTTAAGGTCCTGAAAAGTCTTGAAATGCATCCTCGGAGAAAAGCAAAAGGGGAGTTTTATTTTTTTCTCAAGGAGATGTGTCAGGGGTCCGAGAAAGTATTGAAAGTCCTTGATTGAATCTAACGAAAAAACCTGCATTCCGAGAAAAAACTCCTATACCCTACCCTTGACGGTAGTTGGGTGAGGTTATTTAGCAATGACGTCTATTTGGCTTTGTCGACTTCGATTTCCTTTCTTTGAAAATTTTATGTCCAAGTACGATGCCTTCTTTCACCATAAAATGGCTTTTTTCCCAATTTAGAGCCAAATTAGTGTCTTCACACCGTTTAAGCATCTTTTCTAAATTGGAAAGGCACGTAGAAAAAGAATTTCCGAAAACTAAAAGTCAAAAAAAAATTGGGCATAGAGTGTGTTAAAAAGATAACAACGGCAATTGTAAATTTACCCATGAAAACTTCCATAGTCTTTTCAATCATTTTCTAAATTGGAAAGGCACATAGAAAAAGAATTTCCGAAAACTGAAAAGTCATCCATGAAAACTTCCATTGTCTTTTTAATCATATCATGAAAAATAGCCATCATACACCTATGAAACGTGCCTGGTGCATTGCATAAACCAAAAGGCATGCGGTGATAAGCAAACGTCCCGTATGGGCAGGTGAATGTGGTTTTTTCCTGATCTTTCAGATCGATTAACGGCAAAGGGAAATGGTCTTTTCGGGTGGCTTCGTTCAACTTACGATAATCAATACAAATTCTCCATCCCTTTACAAGTCTAGTTGGTACTAATTCATTTTCATCATTGGTTACTACGGTCATTCCTCATTTCTTTGGCACACAGTGCACTGGGCTCACCCATGGACTATCCGAGATTGGGTAGATCAATCCAGCGTCAAGAAGTTTTTCAACCTCTTTTTTAATGACATCATGGATCTTCGAATTAACCCTTCTTTGATGTTGGACCGCTGGTTCATAGTCGTCTTCCATTAGAATTTTATGAGAACAAAATTCTGGATTAATACCCTTAATGTCGGAAAGTTTCTAAGCAATTGCTTGCTTTCGGGACTTTAGAACCTTTATAAGATCTATCTTTTTCCGGTGAAGTTGGATCGTCAGCTAGAGCAAGAAAAGCATCAGCTTCTTCTAAATGTAGAAAATCACTATCCCCGAAAGGAGTGAGAGTCGGAGAAGAAGTTGAAACTATCGGGTCATATCCGGGAGTAGGATTGCCACTCGCAATCACGTCTGAAAATCCTAGAACTTCCTGAGAATACTGCTCACAAGCTAATTCAACAACGTCGATTCGATTCGCCGTCATATCATTGTAATTAACCGAGTATCTCAAAGATTGATCAAGATTGTACGTAATGGCCTCATTGTCTACTCGAAGGGTTAATTCACCTTCGTATACGTCTATTAAAGAACGACTGGTCTTAAGAAAACACCTCCTGAGAATTAGAGGTACTCGAGGGCCTGGTTCAAAATCTATGACCACAAAGTCGGCTGGAAACTGGAATACGCCAGCTTTAAATTCGGCCTCATTGTCGGGAGATTGAACGGTCCGCTAGTTCTAGTGTCTTGCACGTCGAAGTCAGGTTTGGAAGGTTAAGCTTTTTCCACACGGAAAATGGCATGAGATTTATGCTAGCGCCAAGGCTAAGCACTCATCCATTCCGAGAAATTTACATGGAATAAGGAATCTGTCGGGGTCACCAAGTTTTTGGGTAACTTGTTAAGTATGACCACCGAGCAATGTTCATTCAAAGGGGTCCTAGCCATCTCACTAAGCTTTTCTTTATTTCCAATT
>BQNB010070207.1:0-32378 GCA_026074375.1 Tanacetum coccineum
AGCAGTTCCAGAACGAACAGCAGTTGAGACAATCTTGACTATGTCTCCTAAAAACAAAGCTCATTATGAATCAGAAAAGGAAGCAATCCATTTGCTATTGACTGGAATTGGGGATGAAATCTACTCAACTATTGATGCATGCAAAACAACTCATGAAATATGGATAGCTATTGAAAGGTTACAACAAGGTGAATCTCTCAACATTCAAGATGTCAAGACTAACTTGTTTTAGGAATTTAGAAAATTCACTTCTCATGATAGAGAGTCCATGGAGTCATACTACTCTAGATTTTATAAGATGATGAATGAAATGATAAGAAACAACTTGACAGTCGCAACGATGCTAGTCAATGTTCAGTTTCCTCAACAACTTCAACCAGAATGGTCAAGGTTTATGACAATTGTCAAGCAACAACACGACTTGGATACAGTCTCATATCACAAGCTCTTTGATGTTCTGAAACAGTATCAAAAGGAAGTTAATGAAATCCGTGCTGATGAGAAAATAACCAAGAATGCTAATCCACTAGTACTTTGTTGGTTGCTGCGTCACCAGTAACCAGATCCTATTTTCAAGCATAAAGAATCTCACAAACCATATGCAACGCAACATCATAAACAATCATCTTCCACCAGATCTAATGCATCTACAAAATTTAAAGGCAAGGATAATAGCTAAACAATCACACCTCCAACCTGAGTCACTTCTGAAGAAGACAGTGAGTCCAAGAAACAAGCTCAAAGAGATAAGATATGCAGAAAAACTTGTCACACATTGCAAAGTACTTCAAAAAGATCTACAAACCTATCACAACAACCTCAAAACCTCTTTAAAACTCCAGAAACAAGAATGTGGAATACTTCCCACGATATTGAAACAATCAGATTGGGTTAGTTTTGGGAATCAAGGAACAGTGTCTGTTTGTTGGGGCTAAGGAGACGTGTATGCAGTCAGGTAGTGCAAGCCAACTAGGATCCAGTGTTTCAATAATAAGAATTTGGCCATTTCCTAAGTAATGCAGAAAACAAAAAGGGTGAAAGACTCCACGTATACAAAGGAAAGATGAAGCGTGCAAACAAGCTGAGAAAAGGTGTTTCCATACAATCAAGAAATCTAATCACGGAAGCATACATGGATGAAAGATGAGACCAAGAATAGGAAGCACATTGCCCCCAACAGCTTTATGGCTAAGATTCCAGAGTTCCTACTACAGACTCAGGAACATATACTGAGCCATTAGAACAGGTACAATACGATCCCGAATATAATGTTGTTTGCCAATGGAGGACAGCATTCTGAAGCAACTTGAATCCAAATAGTAACCACGATGTTTAGTGAAAAAGGTTTATAGTAATGTGATTACCGATTCATCGGATAAGTGTGGATAATATATCAACTCACCAGAATGCTGTAGAATGTGAGACGACGTCGTTTGTGCTTCTATTTAATTTCAAATTGAATACTTGCTGTTAAATGAATAATAAAAAAGATTCAAAACAAATAAAGAAAGCAAACACATCAACTTGCTCATGAATTGAAAGAGTTTGCAAATCTATTCTGAGAGACTAGAAGAACTCTGGGGAGTCTAATAGTATTTTGGGATAGTTATCTAATTGCACATCAAAAAAAAAAGACAGAGCTTGAGACGTAACACGACCTTAAATGACTGTACAGTTGACTATTACAAACTTGAACATAAGTTAAATGAAAACTCTAGACTATTTATCTCAAAAAGAAATTGACAAAAAGAAGTTTTAAAACTTTAAAGCTTATAAAGATTTCAAGTTGTCAAAGAAAAACATGATGAATTAGTCAAACAGAGTCGTTTAACACAGACACATTAGAAGGTCCTTGTTAAAGAGAAAACCAAAGTAATAACGGATTTGAAACTTAAGTGAAGAAAAAGACATTGACAAAAAGATTTCTAATAAAAAAGGCAATTAAAGTTTTTGAATGAAATTGCTACCAAAGGAATCACACCATTTAACCAATCATATAGTTTAGCCCTTTTATTTGTCCCCAAAAGGCCCAACATTAAATTGTAGACCAACCTTAGCAAATCCAATGTACCTTAAAAAGGCTCAATTTGAAAAACCATGTTGTATAGATCCCATATGACAAAAATTTGATCCTACTACACAGACTCGTCCTAATAGGAAAGAGACCCTGACTTCTTAAAAAAGAGAGTCAATCAAAATTGAAAAAAGACAAAGGATACTTCTGAACTACACAAAGCTAAATAACTTATGAAATTTTCAAACTAGCGACAAGGAATATCATGAACAGTTGGCACATGCAAATAAGTAATAAAGAAAATGTAGAAAAATCTTTTGTGAAATCTAAACCAAAAATAATTCCCAAACATCGGTTTCTTAACTGTCACCCAAATCAATAAGTAAAGTTGACAATCATATAATGTAATGGACAGAAATGACATAAATCATTTAAAGAACTTGTCGATCAAGCATGGGAAAAGCATTCTCTGATCATTTTCGTGCACCATACTGCCTCATGATATAAAATCCTAATTAAGAACATTTTAGATGCCTCTTGCCTAAAGACCAGAATGATAGTTTCACATAGTTTCATGAACTTAAGCAAGAAATGGCATGCTAATTTAAAGTTTACTTGAATCCCTTAAAAAACAATTGCGAACTTGAATCTGATAAAGAAGAAATTTTCAAACATGTATGATATACTTTTGCAATAATGTGTGTTTCTAATGATGTATGTGTTCTATTTGCATTCTTTATCTGATATAGATTCTCACACTGAATTGAAATGCCTATAACAAACATAAAATCAAAGAATGTAAATGTCTTAGCAAAAATCTTTCTAATCAAACTAAAACTATTAGTAAAGAAGGGTTTTATAATGAGCTTTTAAGAAGTTTTGCTAAACTTGAAAATCACTGAATTCACTTTGTATTGCTTTACACAATGTCAAGAATAAATGAAAAAATGACAAAGTTTGCAAAGAAATAAGCATCCAAATGTTTTTACTCAAAAAGAACGTGAACAAAATTTTGAAATACAAGATTTGAAAGCTCAATTGCAAGACAAGAACATTTGCTATAAAGTGGTTAAAGAAACTCATGAGAAAGATGAAAGGTAAGAGAGTGTGGATACTAAATGTTGAAAACCAACAATCTTGGGGAACCGCCATGCAACCAAACAGAAATCACCCAGTGGTAAAACAACCAGCTGCTGTTAAATCTGAACAATCCCAATTGCCAAGACACATACTGGTTTGCCTCCCAAGTTGGTATCTTGCTGATTTGACAAAACCAGTCACTCCACATTCGTTGTGCCACAAGTTAGGAAAACATCTTTTGCTAATGCTTATTATGTGAATGATTCTATCCCTTCAGGAATAGCCCAAAGGCATTGTATTTTTTCAGCCACCAAGGAACATCTGTAGGCTCAAATGACATGGTTCATACACTACTACCTAGAGGAAACTAAGAAAAATGGCACAACTCAGAAAGACAATCCTTGAATATCAACCTAGTGAGCAGCACTCTGCTAGATTACCAAAACCTGCTAATGGTAACAAACCAAAACCTAGGAACTTAATCAACAACCTAGGAATTGGCTACCATCCATTTTTGGGAGATTGAGTCGTGTACGAATAAACGTTAACAAAGCAAACCACCTAGGAATCCAAAGGTTCCCCAACGGAACTTCTTATGGAAATGGGAAGGCATAGCTAACTAATAACAAGGCAATACGCACTAAATTAGCTATGGGTAGGCAACAAAACTAAGACGATAACTTAACAAAATAGGAAATATAAAAGCTACGCAAAATAGAGGGGAAGCATAGCAGTTATAATAATAAACATTGGAGTCCTAAATGCATCTATATGAAGGACCCCTAGGTTATAGTCTAGGCTCAACCACCTACTTCTCTATAACCATTGGCTTTGATACCAATCTGTCACACCCCCACCAAGGCGGAAACGCGAGGCGCGACGAGAAAGGGAATCATCACAACACATTGGCGTCTATATAGAGAACTAAAACATGCATAAAATACAAGATATAGACACGCAGTGTCATGAAAATACCTAAACACATCAACAAAATCCAAAAGGCGTCTGACATTGAAATGAAGGCAGTTCATGTCAACGTCATGACATGCAAACATTCATACATCCCAACAAAGCAAAACAAGTAACATTTATCATCCAAAACAAATAACAAAATCTAGATAACTAAACTTCGCCAGCTGCCTACGGTCCATCTAGCCACTTTTCCTAACTTTAACCTCATCCTGCTGAATACCTGAAAATGATGCTTATACGTCAACCAACGGTTGATAAGAAACATAGGTTTTCAAACAAACACATCCAATCAATTTCCAAAACAATTTATCTAATTACAGTGATTATAAAACAATACATTTGCATGGCTATTATGCTAACTAACATACAAGCTAACATGCAATTCAATCACATCAATCACTCAGACACCAAGCAGACAACCTCAATCTCTCTCGGATCATACCAAAGTCCCTGTGGTTTCCCCCTAGCCCAGGCCATGGATACCTGCAAGTAACCCTCCTGACTAGGCCATATTACCTTCCACTAAACAGGACATGGATACCCGCAAGTAACCCTCCTGACTTAGTCCACACATCAATATCATATCACATAACATGTAGCACATAACGCATATCAGTCACATAATACTCTACGCATTTACACTAACACGTGATCACAGAAATTTAAAACTCATTTCAACACTTGCATCATTTCCATCCTAAGTTTAAAACGCAATAAAAAGTAGGACTATGTAACTTACCTGAATGCTCAAAACGCAGCTTCCAATTCCTATCACGCAACTATACAAATAAATAAACACGGTTACACGCGACCAAGCTAAAAGCTCTAGTCCATGTAACACACATATGATGGATGTCTAAGGGTTTGATTAACCATCATGGGTCACCCCGACACCATGCCCAACCTTAACCACCTCATTAACACATTACACTAGTTAACTACAATTTATTCCAAAATGCAGAATTTTAGTGTATCTTTACTAACTTAAAAACCTTACTTGCTGACCTCCATAAATTATACCAAAAATCACCTAAGTTCATTTATGAGTTTACTAACTACCTTGTGATTCCCAAATGCCCATTACATGTGCAACTATCCCAAATAAAATCAAACTTCAAAACTGTCCCAATTCGGATATGATTGCACACTAAAATGTATGGCCCTAATTACCCTACTTAGACACACAATCAGAAGCTATCCTTCTAGAGTTTCTTTATATACATATAGAACCTAATCACTGTAGATTGGCTAACCTTAATTCCATTTTAAGTTAGGGTTTTACCCTCCTAAACATGACCTAATTCTGACCCGTATTCACTGTTTTGACAACTTTTCTTGTAACCAATATTTAACCAACTTTCAGAACTCCAAATCACTCGAGGCCGGACTTTTAAAAAAATATACTCTTTGAACTACAATTTAGGCACTTGAATCATATCAAAACACGTTTTGAACATCTAGATTTGATCAGTTGAACACAGCTCTAAATTCTGCTCAACTCTAAATCATGTTCTAATGCAAACCCTAACATGCAACATGCATGATCATAACCCTAAACTAACCCTAATCATTATACTATCATTAAAGTTCATATATAATCTGTATTTTATGTAAACCCTAGATCCATCATATTATTTGTTACATGATTTGAAAGATTAAACAAAAACTTAATTAAGATCATACCTAAACCTTCACTTGATTATACTTGAATCACACCTTGAATCTTGATAAAGAAATTTTTTTCTCCTTCTTTTGGGGGCTTCGACCGACCACATGGAGAGAGAGGGAGAAAAGTGATTTAGAGTTTTATTGGTTTTGTATTTATAATCCTTAGAATCCTAATTATAGTCAAACTTTATTTCCTTTTTTTTTCTTTTCTTTAAACCGGCCGATTAACACCCCTTTATATATACATTTTTATTTTATTTTATTTATTTATTAATTAACTAACTATCTTAATTACCTTAAGTTTTCATAAAAACCTAAGCTAATTTGGGTAAACCTTTTTACATAAACGCAACTTACTAAATTTTCTAAAAATAACTTTTCATTTCACTTTCTATATTTAGAAAGTCTACTATAAATAACCAAATTTCACTCACTTCACTTATTTCCAACATGATACATTTCCCATAAACGCTTAACACAAAATCATTTGACTATTGACGTATCATTGCATGCGATACGCAATTCTTTTCCATTATCACTTTAAGTGAACAAATGGAATACTCATTACCAAACACAAACGCACTCAAAATGAGATGATCATTCATCTCAAAATGATATCACGCACCTATTCAAAACACTTATCACACACATATAACACATAGCACAACAAGGAATCATACAAAATAAACTCTTAGCCATTTCTAAAGGTATCACTAACCTGATTAAATCACAGATGTCACAGTATCCCCTCCTTGAGGAAATCTCGTCCTGAGATTTAACTAGCAGGCTCAACAACTCGGTCCATGAACAACTTGATCTTTCTTTTTCAAAGGCTTCTTAGGTTCTATCATCTTTGCCTTGCCTTTGTCTTTAGCCCGTGGAGGTTGTGATATTTGTAAAGATGATGTTGTTATTCTAAATTCACTTGGCTCTTGAACTACAACTCCTCTAGCCTTGGGTCTTGTAACAGTATTTGTAGTTGTTGTAGCAGCAGTTGTAACAACCATGGGTTTAGCTGCTGTTGATCTCTATTAAAGGTCTGAGCCAGAGTCATACACTTCAATAGTTGTAGTTGTATCACTAACAAGTAGTAAACCTTCACAGTACTAACTACCTTTTCATCAATCCTCAACTTCCATGCTCAGCAAAAAACACTGTACCATACTTATACAGACCTAGTTAACCAACCTGACTCCTTAAACCACTACATTTTAACAACCTACTTACAAAGCACATCTCAACAATGTGTTTGCTGATCAAACATTAAATTATCATCATTCCTCCCCTAAGCCTCATCAACCAAAGTAACCTCTGCATCAGCATCAAGATCAGCAATTTTCCTTCCTTGTTTGAATGCATCCTCCTGAGCACCCAAACCTTCATCTTTAGGGGAAATAACTTATGCAGATCTACCAACCTTCCTTAACCTTTTAAGCCCTGGAGTTCTTGACTTATTCCTCCTTTCCAGCTTCTTGACCCTCTCCTTTAATTTAGTTATCTCTGCAGCTTGAGAGGTCTTAGTGTTCTCCAAGTCAAGAACTCTTTCAGACAATTTTGTACAAAGTTCCATCAATTCATTTAGTTTCAATCTATCCTTACCACTGAGTAGTGGATAATTGGAATGTGTAGGTACATGCTCCGCATTGGCAGCCTTATCAGTGATAGGCTCTGTAGAACCACTGGGTTGAGGAACCTTAGTGTCTTTTCTCTGTTTCCTTCTTGGTTGTTTCTTTTGAGGCTGTGATGTAGATGGTTGAATAATAGTGGGTATGTATTGAGGATCAATTGGTATTTTTGAACCCTCACCTAATTCTGAGGCTGTGATATAGATGGTTGAGTTAGGGTTTATGATTAGAGAGTATATCAAAGTGTAAAATCGATCGAATGAGTGATTGAAACCTTTAATCGAAGTATTTATGAAATCACCCTCAACAACATTAACTTAAACTAGCAGTACTAAGTTAAGCCTAACAGCATTAATTGACCCAGCAGTAGCCCAGCAGTAGTAAGTTATGCCTGGCAGCATTAACTTAACTAGCAGTAGTAAGTTTATGCCTAACAACATTAACTAACACTGGCAGTAGTAAGTGTATGCCTAGCAGCATTAACTGAGTTACCAGCGTTACGTCTAATTTCATTCCAAAAAGCATTTCCATCATCAATTTTGATACTCACAAGCTCTCTTTCTGTTTTTATTCTCACTATATCTCTCAATTCTTTTTCTCACTGAATCACTCTGTCTGTTTTTATGTCACACATCTCTCTTTCTGTTTTTCATTCTCACCAATTTCTCTCATTTCTTTTAGCTCACAAAATCACTCTTTCTATTTTTGTTTCACACATCTCTCTTTCTGTTTTTATGCTCACTAATTTCTCTTATTCTTTTAACTTACAAAATCACTCTTTCTATTTTTGTTTCACACATCTCTCTTTCTGTTTTTATGCTTACCAATTTCTCTCATTTCTTTTAACTCACAAAATCACTCTTTCTATTTTTGTTTCATACATCTCTATTTCTGTTTTTATGCTCACCAATTTCTATCATTTCTTTTAACTCATAATTCTATCTGTCTGTTTTTGATTTCTCTTAATTCTTTTAAGCTTACTTTTTCTCTCTTTTTGTTTTTGTTTTGTCTCAATGCTCACAATATTAATTATAACAGTAGTACTAATTATACTTACCAGTAGTAAGTTAGACCAACAACACTAACTTGAATTTTATCATTAGCTGCTATTCCATTCCATTTCAAGCATCATTTGTGCATAATTCGTTGTATACTAACACAATTAACCTTCCCTCAATCAATACTTCAAAGATTAAGCATTCATATACTTTCAATCAGATATTGAAATCTGCCAATATCAAATGCTTTTGTGAGCAAATTTGTAACATTCTGATCTGTGTGAATCTTGATCATCTGAATAAGCTTCTTCTCATTGGAATATCTGATAAAATGATGTCTAATCTCAATGTGCTTAGTCTTTGAGTGAAACACTGGATTCTTAACTATGCAGATGGTGCTTTCATTGTCAATGAAAATCTTGGTATTCATGACATTGTATCCATAATCCAGCATTTGATTTTGAATCCAGATACTTGTCCACAACAACTAGCAGCAGCCACATATTCTGCTTCAGTAGTAGAGTTGGCAACTATAGTTTGCTTCTTGCATTACCATGAAATCAAGCTGCTTCCAAGAAATTGACAATCTCCCGTTGTGGATTTCCTGTCTAAACTGCAGCCATCATAGTCACTGTGTCAGAATAAGCATCCAAATCAACTGGTGAGTCCTGTAGGATACAAAGTGGCCCAATTCTAGGTTTGACTTTCAAGTATCTAAAATTCTTTTCACAGCAAGACGAATTAAAACCTTAGGTATGAACTTGGAATCATGGCACAAGCACATACAAAACAAATATTATTAACAGGCTTGAAGAATGATAAATACATCAATGAGCAATCACTGATCTATATAAGTGAAACATCAACATTCTTCACAGCATTTTCATTTTATAAAAATTAAAATCACATCCTTCATCAAAGGCTTTGAAGTCTCTATAGGTGTACTTGCTGTCTTCACAGTTGAAAAACTAAACTTCTTTAAAATTTCATCTACATACTTGTCTTGACTGATGAAAATCCCATCATCTTTCTGTGTCACTTGTAGTCCTAAGAAGAAAGTGAGCTCTCCCATAGAACTTATCTGGAACTTCTTGTGCATTAATTTCTCAAACTCAGTGCATAACTCTTTTTTAGTAGATCCAAAAATGATATCATCACAACAAATACTTAACTCGTAAATATCCCACTTTTGGGACTCTATTTAATGAACAAAGTCTTGTCTATTGTCCCTCTCTGAAATCCATTTTCTAATAAATAGGTAGACAAAGTCTCGTACCAGGCTCTAGGAGCTTGATGTAGACCATATAATGCCTTTTATACCTTATAAACTCTATCAGGGAACTCTGGATCTTCAAACCCTGGAGGTTGACAGACATAAACTTCCTCTTTAATCTTGCCATACAGAAATGCACTATTCACATCCATTTGGTATACTACAAAGTCTTTGAATGAGGCATATGGTAAGAACAGCCTAATTGCTTCAATCCTAGCAAATGGAGCAAAAACCTCATCATAATCTATTCCCTCTTCTTGAGTGTAACCCTGTGCAACCAACCTTGCCTTGTTTCTAATCACAATACCTCTTTCATCTTTCTTGTATCCTGTGACATCCATTTATACCAAGGCTGCTTTTGCCATGTGGTAAATCCACTAAGGTCCAAACCTGTTGTAACTTGAACTGCAGAAGCTCTTCTTGCATAGCTTCTATCCAGCTTAGATCTTTTAATGCTTGGATTACCTTTTTGGGCTCTTCCTGGGATAGGAAACAAGCAAACATACAAGTATTAAGGTCTTCAATGAGTTTTTATGAGTTTTCCCTTCATAAACAGCACTAATAAACCCTTGTTCATTTGTAGTCCTTGTCATTCTCCTTGTTTGTACACCAGACTGCACATCTCCAATCACATGATCAAGTGAATGATCTTTATGGATTCTTGTATTTGGAGTAGTGGGAACTAGATATGTGTTAGTAATGTTGCTCATATCTAATTCTGTTTCATCACCAAAGAAATCAGCATGTGTGGCTTCAAGTGGAGCAGTAGTAACTGGTGGACTAGCAGTATTAATATTTAGACTACCAGTATTAATACTGGCAGTATTAATATTTGGCCCAACAGTATTAACATCTGGAGAACTGTCTTCAGGCTTCTCTTGATCATCAATTCCACTTTCATCATCCTTCTTTCCAGCATCACTAGAAGGTTGTGGTTCATCATTGCTAGTATTCTTTGGAGAAGAATCAAATAGTGAACCATCTTTCCACAGTGGCATCAAGATGTAGTCTTGGCTAGATCCTGGCTCCTTGCTAGAATGACCTGCACCAATACTTTCTTTTGTACCTACAAAATCATTAGAGTTTGTACCTGCAACAACTGGCACATAATTCATTGATTTTGTTAGAACATCAATATCAAACAGCCACTTTGGTCCATCACCTGCAATAATAGGCTTATCCTCCAAGAACCTAACATGCAAGTTTTCTTCTACTTTCCTAGTTCTAATGTTGTATACTCTAAAAGCCTTACTATTCAATGAGTATCCAATAAAGAATCCATCATCAGACTTTCCATCAAACTTGCCTAAATGATCTAAGGTATTAAGAATGGTAACATGACACCCAAATGGTCTCATGAAGCTTAGAGAAGGTATTCTACCTCTAAATAGTTCATAAGGGGTCTTGTTATGAGGCTTGACTACTAATACTCTATTATGCACATAACAAGCAGTATTAACTGCTTCAGCCCAAAATGTAGTAGTTAACTTAAAGTTAGCTAACATGGTTCTAGCAGCCTCAATTAGTGTCTTATTTCTTCTCTTAGCAATACCATTTTGCTGAGGAGTTATAGCTACACTAAATTTCCTCTTAATGCCTTTACTTTATTTTTGAACTCTATTTTTGAACTCTGTTCCATTGTCACATCTGATTATCTTTACTTTCTTATCAACTAGATTTTCTATCTGAGTTATAAAGCTCTTAAGAATGCCACTAGTTTCATCCTTAGATGCTAAAAAGAAAACCCAAGTAAATTTGCTATAATCATCAGTGACAACTAGACAATATTTCTTATTCATTAAGCTGCTAAAAAAAGTTAGACCAAACAAGTCCATATGCAACATAAATAAAGGCTGAGTAATAGAGTTCTAAATTTTGGACTTACAGGAGGCTTTGTGTTGTTTTTCCTTAAGGCAAGCAACACAAGTTTGGTCATTTTCAAAATGTTTTATAGGTAAACCTCTCACAAGATTTTCCTTAAACAAGTTTATTAATAGTTTTAAAATTTACATGACCTAGCCTCCTATGCCATGCATTGATTCATCAAGTGTGGCCTTTGCAACAAGACAAGTTAAACTCTCTTTAGGAATAATATTCTTCATATCAACACTGTACATATTGTTCTTTCTAGGAACTTTAAGTAAAACTTAACTTTCATCAGCTAACTTAAAGTTAGGAGACAGAACAAAACATCTAGTGTTAGTAAAAAGAGCATTGTTCTTTTTGTCACACATCTATGAAACACTAAAAAGGTTAAACTATAACTCCTTGACAAAGTACACATCCTCAAAATCAAGCTTACCAGTTTTAAGAGTTCCTTTACCAGTAATTTTCCCTCCTTTGGCTCCTCCCCCAAAGGTAACATATTCTCCATCAAATTCCTTAAAGTCTGAGAGATAGGACATGTTTCCTGTCATGTGCCTTGAGCACCCACTGTCAACATATCCTTGACCTTCTTTTTTTTTTTTTTCTTTTTTTTTTTTTGTGGATGACCTTGCACATAAAAATTCTATACGTCGGATTCAATATAAAGTTATCAAATATTCTAAAAGATATCAAACGTGGTCCCTACTCCAAGAAACCCTCGATACGCCGTATCCATCTCTCTCGATACGCCGTATCGACCAAATTCCAGACAGTATAAATAGAAAACCTAAAAAATAGGTTTTCAGTGTGCTTGATCATATTTTCGATACCTTAACCACAAAATTTGATTTTTAGAAGACAAGAAGAGCAAAAGATGTCAAGCAAAGCTACTAATTCCATAGGAAACACCTTGTAATCTCTTATACTTTTATAATCGTTTGATTTTTGGTATCATTCGTTTAACTCTGTTAGTTTACCTTGGTTGAATTATTACTTTTGTATTGATTACAATGATTAAGGGCTAATACCCTTGGGTATTAGCCATGATTATGAAGATTTAAATGTTTGGTTTGTTTATATCAAATACTTAATTTATCGTTGATTGCTTGTTTATGTTTATCAATTTATACTTGTTTACGTGCTTTTGTATGCGACCTATCATTCAACTGGATCTAGTGATACCGACCAAGTTACGTAGATGCCGGGATGGCTCTCCATATAGTGATTTATATATCTAGATCAATAGGACCACAATTAATGCCCTACCTGATAGAACTAAAACACCTAATAGTTCTTGGATCATTTATAGCTCGAGGTTGTTTAGACCTCATCTAGGATCATTATAACAAAGACAATAACATACATTGGAATAAGAACAAATCAAAGTTATCATAACAAGGTTTTTCTTTATTAACACTCTAAGCCCCAATATTATTTGATCAGAATAATACGGTTACATTAATGAACCGTAACAGGATCAGTTACCTTGACCTTGAGGCTAAACACTACATATGGCGTCTACATTCTCACACCTACACACACACCTTTAGTCGACTGCATTTTCTGTGCACACTAAACTACACGCCCGGAACCTCCTTTTATAACATAAGGAGTCCAAGACTTACAAAGGAAGATAAACATTATACAACTAAATCTTTTTAAACTTTAAGCTTTATCTTTTGTTATCTTTTATCTTCTTAAGGAGATATTCTAGAATCTTCAAAATCTTCCATCTTTTAAAGAATTCTAACTTTGCGTTTAAGTCCTTTTGTTTCATTACTTGTTTCTTTTGTATCACCAAATCTAGAATTCCCAATAATCTTCCTTTATTTGATGATGACAAAACAAACATTTTCTTGTATGAACTTCATCATAAAGCCTTTAAGAAAAGCTTCCCCTGAAGTTGAGATCATGGATCTCCCTGAATGAAACAAACTTCCCCTTAATTCAGATTTCCTTTGTAACCTTGCCATACCAAGGATCTACAAGTTGCCAATTGTACCTGTTAACATCTTCTTCCCCTTTTTGTCATAATCCAATTGGGGACATATGAAAATAAGCAACTTTGATCTTGACCACTACAAACCAATATCACACTTCTAATCCAAGCCTTCTAACTCATCAAATTACCCACCATTAAGCACAATAAGAAAAATGAACTTGAGTAGTAGAAACTTACACTAGCAGTAGTAATAATAATTGGCAGTAGTAAAAACCTTCACCTTAATTCCACATGTAAATAGTTAAACATTTTAACAATAAGCTTCCCCTGAAACCCATATGTTAACCATTTCTGGAATCTTCAATTCTGTAGGCTCTATGTAATGATTACTAATGAAGAAAACTAAGTATAATGAACTTGATGCTGAAGTAGAATAACCCAAACTTGTGTCTTATGTCTTGTACAATCCACGTGACTCCAAACTTATAAATAAATCTGTGAAATATAAGTAGACCGCAATCTCTTGACAAAAATCCTCATCTTCTATGAGACACATAACCAAAGTGATAGCAAATGTGAGCATTGAGCACTATAAGTTTGTAAAGCACACACCTTTGCTAGATTTTAACAAGTCTTCGTCGCAACATTGAAAACATAAACAAGTTACCTCCAAATGTTGTAAGCCATTTAAGATATGATAAGAACACGTACCTAAGTAATTCCACTTCAACTTCAAATAGGTCATAAATAATCATCTCTCTAACCAATTAATCCAATAAATCCAAATACGAGCCATTAAACATTTTAAGATCAATTAAACCATCCAAGAACCAATCAATAACCAAACTATGTGTGTTGTCCGATAACTTCTAAACAACCGAGAACCAAACCATATGTTCTGTCTGATATCGGACAAGTCTAACAGTTGAAACTTATTCAATCCAGGCGTCATTAAGTATAAACCAACAGTTGTAAGTATCAACGAACAGTAGTAAGCTTTCAAGGCAGTACTTAACATGTAACAAGCATCATTAATAACTTACCAGCAACCTTGAGAAGTAATCAAACCAAAACAAGCATAAGTGTGCATTCAAATCCAATCAATATAAAATCTTCTCTAAACGAGCAACATAAAGTAACCATTCCTTGCAGCACAAATGTGTAAACAAGTAGCAGTACTAATCTGTGTTTGAGCCCAAAGTAACCTTGAAGCAAACTCTAACAGCACAAACATGTGTTCGATCCATGGCAGTAGTAAGTCGATTAATCCATGCAGTAGTAACGATACATTCATAAATAAATCATGAGCAGCTTTACCTTACAACTTTCCTTTGTATCGAGCAGTAGTAAGTTCTTATTGGCAGTATAAACTTATTTAAACCTTGGCAGTTGTAAATCTATTAACGAGCAGTAGTAAATATGTAGACTTACTTGGTGTAAATAATCCAATGCCAGTAACCTCAGTCGTACCATCTTTTCTTCCAGTAAAGCTATTCGAACCAAAAGTAGAATTACTTCCTTGTATCACCAGTAAATTTAGTCGACTACAGTTTCCACCAGTAATGTTATACAAACCAAACAGTAACCTTACTTTCCCCATTGAAAGTAGATCCATTCCATCTCATAATATTGAAGCAGAATCAACTTGTAACTTGAAAGCCTGATGAGACGCAACCTGTGTCTTTGCAGTTTGACCTTCTTTCTTATCAAATTAGGGTTTTTACCAAAGTCGACTTAAAAACACTTCAAACCTTCGTATCTTCTGCTTGACCAATTAAGCTTTATAGAAAAACTATAGCATCAAATTTGATCTTTAGCATCTAAGGTAATACGAATAAATAAACAAACACCATGGGACCATGCTTCCAGTTTTTATTGAATTAGGTTTGCAAAAACCCTATTTGCAACGATTTGATCATAACCTCAATAAACAGAAAGAACAAGACACTCTGTTTATTCTTAGGTCGACTGAAAAACCTTTAGAAATCTAGAATCATGGAGCCCTATGGGCTTGATACCAATTGATTGAATCTAAAACACGTGATAGTTCTTGGATCATTTATAGCTCGAGGTTGTTTAGACCTCATCTAGGATCATGATAACAAAGACAATAACATGCAGCTGAATAAGAACAAATCAAAGTTATCATAACAAGGTTTTTCTTTGTTAACACTCCAAGCCCCAATATTATTTGATCAAAATAATACGGTTACATCAATGAACTGTAACAGGATCAAGTTACCTTGACCTTGAGGCTAAACACTACATATGGCGTCTACATTCTCATGCCTACATACACACACCTTTAGTCGACTGCATTTTCTGTGCACACTAAACTACATGCCTGGAACCTCCTTTTATAACATAAGGAGTCCAAGACTTACAAAGGAAGATAAACATTATACAACTAAATCTTTTTAAACTTTAAGCTTTATCTTTTGTTATCTTTTATCTTCTTAAGGAGATCTTCTAGAATCTTCAAAATCTTCCATCTTTTGAAGAATTCCAACTTTGCGTTTAAGTCCTTTTGTTTCATTACTTGTTTCTTTTGTATCATCTAATCTAGAATTCCCAACACTATCTTTACCTTTGAGATATGTGAACAAGTTGGACTAGCAGGTGACCTAGGATCAACAAATAACATACTGATTCCTTTGGTAAAGACTTGGACAGTTAACTACTAAAATATAAATTGTCATTAAGCAGTAAGTGGGTAAAGTCTCTATGAGCTAGGATTTTATAAGATCACCATTATTAATCACCTAAGATAGATTATAATAAGCAAATAGGATGCTTTATGTAGATGCATTTAATTGTGACAGAATTCTATGTGTCTAGGTTTTAGGAAGAAGTCCGCCTAAATCTTGAAATGATATGCCGCCTCGAGATAAGCATTCATTGCACTAAATAAACAAACCAATGTTTTAATTGGATTAATCATGGTTAATACAGTTTTCTTATATTTAGCTAGACCGCTCTTCTATCTTTTGTTTGTCTGTCTGCTTGCGTGTGTTATTATGTTTTAAATTGATCTAAGTTACCACAAAACCTGTGCCAGTCTCTCAGGCTGAAAACCCCCTTATCCATTAGAATTAGGATTAACATAGGTTTAACATAGGTTTAACATAGAATAGAATTAACATAGTTTAAATTAACTTAGTTTAGTTAACCAAAATATTGATAAAATAAAAGATTAGTTCTCGCTCTTAGTGATCGACGCCCTACGTATCACGAAACTCTATCTGATCGGGTACACTGCCCGTTAAAGTGTCGTTTTAGGTAAAGTCGGCAAAATATAAATTTAAAACTTGAATACTCTAAAATAAACCCTACACGACAACACAATCAGGCATGTTTCCTTGAACTTGTCCCAGACTGTGGGAATTATGTGACTTTATGACTATGTTTGTCGTGATAGTGACTAACCACATCACAAGTCTCCACTTATGTCAGGAGTCGTCATGACATTTTGTGATGGTTTTCGTTTAGTGAGTTGTCTATTATCTTATATCAGTGTGTTATGACCTTGGTTTTAAATTGCGTGCGGCGATCCTTTACGCTCGAGGTCCCAAAGACCGATGTGCGATGCGCGGCGCGGCACTAGGTAATAAACAAAAGATATTTCTGCTTAAGTTACTCTACAAGTGTGTGTTATAATGTGACTTCAATAATGAAGGTAAAAATATTTTAATTAAAAGCTCAGATATATCAATTAAAGGTTTTTATGGGCCTTTTTAATAAAATCCAAAAGTCTAACTTTAACAATAATAACCAAAAAGCCCAAATTTTAGTGTTACGTCCATTGCGTCTGATGCGAGCATTACACTATTGTGATATGATGCGTTTGAATTGGCTCGCATCCTGGAACAACCTCACATCAGGTTTCGTGTTGCGTTTCTTAAACGCATCACTCGGATGCACGATGCACGCATTTTTAAACCAAGGTTATGATTATCCTCTTCATTACGCTTTTCATTTCTGCCTAGGTGGGGTGTGACATATACTATCGGGTAGTATTTCAGATCTGTAAGTCAAACTAAGGAAGGCTATAAGTTTGTAGATCATGCATAAAATCTCATTTCTGCTTTGGAATGCTCAGGTAAAGCAAAGAGGTTCTTTACGGGAGGAATAATTAAACAGGTTAACACCTGTTAAACAAGATCAAATTAATGTACTCAAGCAAAAAGTTCTTAACCGGACCTAATCTAAGGAGTTCGACTCAATAGTGCGGGATTTGCAAACTCTAGTAAGCTTGTATGGAGCACAGGTTCTTTATTTTTTTTTTCCTATTCTGAAAAATTAAATTTTTGAGATTGTTAACTACATAGGAGTACAAGCAACAATATTTGTATCAAGAATTTTAGAGATGGGATTATCTACGAGCGGGAATTCCTGTTAGATTTGACAAGTATTTAGCGAGAGTATGTGCAAGATCATTAAACAGAAAACTACAATTCTTCATTAGTATTTAAGTTAATGGTACGATAGAATACAGGTTGTCGTGTGTGGGGGGGGGGGGGTGGAACGATAGAACATGTTGATCTTGTGGCTGTTGTAGACAAATAATGAAGCCAAGTAACTTAAAAGATTTGAAATTATGGATCTCAAACGCGCAACTACATCGTGGTTTAAGGAGGCTTAAACTAAAGTTCTCATTGACTTAGGAGACTCAGTAACAAGGAGTCACATTTCTTATTTGTGAGTATAATTCCATTCTATTGAAAGTATAAAATGAAGTGCATCATTGAACACTAAGCTAAGAGAGTTGCGATTTAGCTAAGTCTATTATCCAATGAGACTAAGTCGTTGGGACCAAAACGCTCTTAGGTTCATTGACAGCAATGGCATCTGAACAAAGCAATTTGGGACCCGTGCCTCAGTTTTTGATTTTGGATAAATCAGTTCAGAATTTATACCAAACCCTGCTCTTTCAACATCCAATAAACCACCTTCACAAAATCAATTTGGTATTCTATTTCAACTGATGTTTGATGAGTACTTCAAGGAAATACCAAAGACTGTATCTGCAAACAATTCCTCTGCAACTAGACAAGATGCACCTTCTTCAACGACAATTGATCAAGATGCACCTTCACCTACTACTACACCAATCACCGACGAAACAAGAATTCGAATAAGCAACAACGATGTTGAATACCAACAATAAGAAAATCCGAATGCAGATTTTGATAGCGATACGTTCACTAATCTGTTTGCACCTCCAGACACAGGTTCAACATAATCTTCTACAAGAGTTGTCGATCCGTCAAACATGCATACTTTTTATCAACCACATTCTTACACTAATAAATGGACAAAGGATCATCCGTTGGAAAATATCATTGGAAATCCCTCAAAACCTGTTTTAACTAGACGACAATTTAAAACCGATGCTATGTTGTGCTATTTCCATGCTTTTCTAAGTAAAGTCGAACCAAAGAACTATAGACAAGAAATGACTAACTCAAGCAGGATTGAAGCCATGCAAGAGGAAATTCATGATTTTGATCAATTTCTAGTTTGGAAATTAATACCCAGGTCTTCAAATACAAAGCTTATTAATCTGAATGGATATGCAAAGGTCGAGTTAGATGAATATGGTGGGGTATTGAAGAATAAAGCTCGGCTATGGCTAAAGGTTATCGTCAAGAGGAAGGAATT
The DNA here is from genome assembly GCA_026074375.1 of Tanacetum coccineum. NCBI lineage: Eukaryota > Viridiplantae > Streptophyta > Magnoliopsida > Asterales > Asteraceae > Tanacetum > Tanacetum coccineum. The sequence goes on from BQNB010070207.1 coordinate 19,100, forward strand.
GACTTTGAGGAATCGTTCGCACCAGTTGCACGCATAGAGGCTATTGGAATCTTTATCACATATGCTACTCAGAAGAATATGATAGTCTACCAAATAGATGTGAAAACCACATTTTTGAACGAGGGTGTTAAAGGAAGAAGTCTATGTGAGTCAAGCAAAGGGGTTCATACATCAAGATCATCCAAATAACGTGTTTAGACTGAAAAAAGATCTATATTGGTTAAAGCAGGCTCCACGTGCTTGATATGACATGCTCTCGAAGTTCCTTCTATCTTAGAAATTTGTAAAAGCTGCAGTCATCCAACACTTCTCACACGGAAGGAAGGCAATGACATCATATTGGTACAAATATATGTTGATGATATAATATTTGCTTCCACAAAACCAAAGTTTTGCAAAATGTTTACCAAAGAAATAAGCTCCAGATTTAAGATGTCAATGATGGGAAAAATCTATTTCCTTTATAGGCTTACAAGTTAATCAATTATTGAAAGGAATCTTGCAAAGTAGTAGTGATGTTTGGTCGTTGTGAACTCACAAGAAGTTTTACAACTCCCTAGGCAGTGTACCTAACCGTTGTAGTGTAGTGTAGGCAAGACTCGGGGGTTGTTATCATTCTCTAGGGGAATAGGTTGGGAAGGCTCGAACTAAATATAACTAAGGTCTAAGAGGTTGAAGGAAGATTATTTTTGTATTTTTATATTTTAAGAAAGCAATTAAAATCTCAGGTTTGAAGGTTGTTTGTTTTAAGCTAATTAAACTAAATAAAACTAAATAAAATCTAAACTAATGTGGAAACTCGTATAGGTAAATAAAAGTGTTTACTTAATCATGCATGATCCTTAGTTTGCTTTTCCTAATTCTATTGCTTTGTCACACTTGTGATGCGATGTGTAAGTATTTCCTAATTCATGAACGAATTACACGAACCCGCCGTCTACGTAATATTCCGTTAAGACAACGCACAAGTAAGGTAGTATGAAGACTATTACAAGGCCCCTAAGAGTACATTACGTGCATTAAAACACTTAAAAGGCGATCAACTATAGATGGGTAAGGTAGTATGAAGACTGTTACCGATGGTATCCTTTCTATACAAGCACGTTTTCCTAAAGTCTATGCCAATGTAATATTTTATGGCTAGTTTTATAGAGCCTAACACGCACACCCATCAACAAGAAGCAATATTAAAAGGATCTACAAACTAATTCTCATGCAATCATAAGCAAACACTATAAGATCTAGCCTATCATGTTAAAAAGAAGCGAAGAACAATAGCTAATCAAACAATAAGACATATTGAAAGATTAAAGGATAAAGAACTTTACTTGATTAAAACATGGAGTAATAGGAGGTTACAAAGGGTTTTGAGAACCCTAAAAACAACCTAAAAGCTGCTATAAATCGTACTCTAATTATGACTCCCGAGTTCCATACTTCAAAACCCTAATTATGAGTTTGTATATATAGAAAAACAGTTGAGACGACGTCACTTTATAATCCTGACGCCGTAGCTTTGCCGAATCTTCTAGGGCTTCCTTAAGTCAGCTACGTTCTGACACCGTCGCTTGCAAATCCTGACGGCATCACTAGAATTTCTGACGCCGTTTCCAGCCACTATACGGCTTTTCTTCATCGACTTTGGTGTAGAGTTGTAATCTTGTCCGTTTCTTCCCCAATTGAGCCCAAGTCAAGTGCATCCAAGTGCTAAAAACACAAAAAGAAATGATTAAGCATGATTTTAGAGATATTTGCATGATTTAGGAGATTAAATGAACCCAAAAAGTATATAAAATGACACCTTATCAAATACCCCTACACTTGGGATTTGCTTGTCCTCAACCAAATGGGATTTTCTATCTAGACAATAGCAATATCGAGGGCATTTAACTTACTTTTTAAAGATAATTCATGGCACAACCAATTAGACCTCGTAACTAAAAGCACGGAAATTATACACTAGCACCTCACAATAAGTGGGTGCATAATGATATATAACAATATGGGAAACGGAAAATTAACACTCATTACCTGTCATAGCATATAAATTACCATAGGCTTGGTAAAGGATCAAACCTCCACCGCATAGGCATAAGCACCTAGGAATTACTATCAAATAGGTCTTTAAAGGGTTGTGATGTATGGGTGTAAGTTAAACGGAAATAGAAATGGATGGGATATATTTGGGTGAATTTAAGTGGTGGTGAGTTAATTATTATACAAGAATACATGCGAAGGCGTTGCTAAGCAAAACTCGACCACACTAGGACTAAGATATACAAACTCTACATCAAACTCTTTCTTTTTCTTTTCTGACTCTATTTTTGAACATAAACATAAATATAAGCAAAATGGCAGCCCGTACATATTTTTTTTCTTTTTCATATATTTTTTCAATTTTTTCTTTCTTTTTTCTCTTTTTTTCGTATATTTTTGCCCTGCTATTTGCTTAAACATAATAATACATGACTTGGAGTTTATAGATACACCCATACACTTGAGTTTTTGATACTTAATGACATAAACTAATCTAATGACCCAAATTGAAAGGATCAACAAACATGGAGTGTATAAAGCACGTATGGGGGAATTAATTAACTTCTTCCCCATTTCTCCATAAAATAAAAACTACCATGAGTTCCAATCGTCCCAAAACTGTATACACTAATAAAAGAATCGACTTAGCAACCATGTACTCAAGCAAATAATTAACTGGGTTTACAAATATGATAACAATAATGTACTAAAGGTGAGTACATACAAGGAAGACTAAGGTGATTTAGGTGTAACATTTGGTGTGGGTGTAAACAATGCTTTTCATTAATAATCCAGAATCCACCAGAAAATTATACGAACCGCAAAAAAGATAGGCTCGGAGGGGTGTACTAGGGGTATCTTGCACTAAAAATAAGTGCACAACAAGGGTGTGGGATAATTATATGATCAAGGTGACCATAATAACAAATACATGTTTAAAACAGGGTTTATCCTAGTGCCTCTTATCATTTAGCAAATCCTAATCACACGAATGCGATCTCACTAGCGGTCTCGGGATGAATCACTAAAATAAGTTCTAGAATTTAATATACTACCGGTTGTGATAACCGGTAAACTTTCTTGGGTCTTAAGTATTAAAAAATATTATACTTATATTGGTGTCTTTTGATTTGACTTCGGTTGACTAAATTTGTGAAGAACGGTTACGGTTTAACCGGGTGTTAGGAGAGTCTTGAGTTTCGTAAGTGAATCACTTTTGGTTCATCTTCTCGTGTCGGAGTGTTTATGTTGTCATTTTGATGCGTTTCAGGAAGTTTTCTCGCGTTCCGCGAAAATCGTCACGCAGCGCGTACCGACACGACAGTTAAATGGAAAACGGGTTTAATAATCGTGGGTGAATTTAATGAACTTATTTGATATGTAATTTCATAATTTAAAGTAACGTTCGTCTTGTGCGTAAATCGTGGAAGTGTTATTTAAAAGTTATCAGAAAACGGGTGTTTTTGGGAAATTTAAATAAAGTCCGTAATGGTCGTGAAAGTGAAGTTTTTGGATAAGTCTAAAATGACAAGTCATATTTTGAAGAGGGATACTTCTAAAACCGGTGAGAAGGATTTCGGTTAAATTTGAACTAAACTCGTATTTTGGTCCCGGCACGTCCATTAATGTTCAAATGAATTTTGGGAAGTTTAGTGTGGAAATATGTCGTGTAAATAACCTAGGTTCATGGAAAAGTGTTTTTAAATTCAATAAAATACTAAGGAACTTTGGGTAACATTTTAAAGTGACGAATTTTGAGTTTTAAAGGAACCCGACACAAAAAGAAGCAATCCCAGGCCACTTTGGATACTTGGCCAGGTATGGGACAAGAAGAGGAGACACCAAGGCAAGTTTTTAGCTTGGTTGGTCCTTACATGGTACATATATTTTTGTCTTAACCTCAAACATGCATTTCATACTTACAAAATCAAACAAAAATAAAAAAAATTATCTCCTTTCTCTCTAGAAATCGAACACAAGCCACAAGGGTCAAGAAACATTATTTTTGAAGATTTAACAAGAACACGAGGTTAAGAAACATTGTCGGGTTGATATCTGGTAGTCTTGGGTTATAGAAAACTATGTTTGGGTAGTCGGTTTTGCATTAGTCTTGCATTTCAAAACCTTCTTGGTAAGTTTTCTAAAATTAAATTTAACTTGTACTTTTGGGGTTATAATGATATGTGTATGATAGTCATATGGTGCGTTTGTCAAAAATCGAACTTGAAAACTTTTAAAAGAAATAAAAAGGGTGCGTTTGTGGTTGACGTGAACAAAAGGAAAACAAAAAGGGTCGAACACTTTTAAATTATGATTGTGGTGGTAAATTTACTTTTGAGTCAAGAGCTTATTATGACTTATTTTCTTTATACCTTGCTTAAAAATAAGCTAGTTAGGGCTTATTTGGTGTTTTTTAGCTTTGTAGGCCTCGGTTCGACAAGAAGAAAAGGAAAAGAAATGGGCTCGACCCATTTAAACTAATTTTAGGCTTATGTGAGTTTAGCTTATTTTTGATTCGACTTATATTAGAGCTTATGGCTTATTCGATTTTGAGCTTATTAAGCTTCGGCTTATTGGGTTGGCTTATGTTAGTTTCTGCTTATATTGGGTTTATGGCTTATGTTAGTTTCGGCTCATATTGGCTTATGGCTTATTTTAGTTTCGGCTTATATTGGCTTATGGCTTATTTTGGATTTCGGCTTATATTGGATTTGGCTTATTCGGTCTTGGCTTAATTGATTTTGGCCTATTGGGCTTGTGGCTTATTTGAATTCGATATGGATAGGGTTATATTATATTTATATATATTTATATTATTATATAATTATTATTATAATATATATATATATTTATTATATATATATAATGGTATTTGGCTTATGTTAGGATTGGGCTTATATATATATAATAGTTGCAAAGCCCAACCCGATGGGCGGAGCGCGCGACCTTTGAGTGTATCTCTTAGAAAAATTTAAAGTAACGGTTTGAGTACTGCGAAGTAGGAACAATGTTAAATTATAATAGTGTGAATAACGAATAAAAAATACATGAATGGTAATTCGATAAGAGAAAATAAAACTTAATAAACTATCCGTAATTACAAAGTATGATACAAAAAAGCATACATTAATATATAAGTTCAGTTACATGTAAACTCTTACTCGCTACAGAAAGAGAAGTTCCAGCCATCATCAAGATAAAATCTCAGCACCAGACAGTAAGTGAGAAAATGCAAGACATGCTTATATGAGTAAAGAACATTAGAAATAATTCAATGTGATTTTTTCCCCAACCATCATCAAGATGGAATCCCAACTGTGATTTTTTTTCCAATTTAAGTAGTTACATAGTTTATGAAGGTTAAAAATATTTTTAGTAGAGTGGTTTTTGAGTGATTTAGTACCTAAGTTTTTTTGTCATGCCAAATTACAAACAAAAAAATAACAGATATTCTTGTTGTGCGTAAGAATAAACTGTAATGAAAAAACGTAATACATAAGATCTCTATGTACTCAAAGAGTTTGTCTTGTATCATAAAGTAACCATAAGCATTTTAGGAAATATTCTTCAAGAGTTATATGTACTTAAGTTTTATACCAATATAGTTATAACGTGGAGTAATTAGTTAAGAATGACTCATTATCAGGTCGAGTTCAGACTATGACCAAAAAAATATAGTCCACAAGAATTGTATGTCCTGATGCTCTGCTACTATATGAAGAACTTATTTCTTTAAATGTTTTACAATTTGGCATGTTAATAATACATAAGTTTCCTACTGTATAATTAATTGCAATTTGAACTGATTTCATTGTCAGACTACCTCAAAGTTGATCATTTAACACGGAGATCGTCCTCCAAGTCTACTACCACCCGAGTGTTGTTTTAATGCACATAATCGACAACCATTATAAATATAGTTTTTGTATTAGTTAAAAATGGGCATGGAAATGTTTGTCCCGATAGAACATGTTTTGACATGTTATGACATTGTGCCAACTATGATAGACAATTATCAAGGCCATTAAGTGATATCTTCTCTAAAGTAATATATTATACCATATTTAGGTAAAAGTGAGTAAATAACGAACCTTCCATAAGCCATCACTTGCCAGTATCACACGCTCTATTGAGGCATCGATAGGTACACTCTGAATTACATCTAACAATTCTGTTGTCATATACTGCATTACATAATTGCTAATATTATTACCAACTAACAATACTCTCATTAAGCAATTTTTAATAGACCTCGCCACTTTAGGTTGTCTCCTTCGTTATCAGCTCTTAGGAGTCCACTGTTTTTGTTAGCGGGAAGTAGACATACCTGAAAATTATAAAATCAAGTTAGCATGTATAATGAAAATATATAAAGCAGCTTAAGAGACAATGTGACAAAATTTATTTTTTGACAAAACCATAAAATATTAACATAACATTGATAAAACATGAAAGAATAATGCATTTCTTCCAATAATAATGTTTTCAACAAAAGAGTAATGGTTTTAATGCCATATGATTAGTTAAGCACTCTTCTTTTTTTCGTGTTCTTTTAAAAACTATTTTCGTTTCTTCCGTAATTTTAACTTTCTCATTTTATATACCGTATATCTATCTATATCTTCTTGACAGTTTCGCTACATGAACAACTGAAACATGCCAAAACATGGTGTACACATTATATTACTCTCAAATAAATATTTTACCATATCTTGCTACCGGAATAAACTCTTATATACATTTTCCCACATTAACTTGTACAACATTATAAAATTCAAACAATGAAACCAATCTTTTAAAACTCAAAAACTTGTTCATGAGATAATTGAGAGCACACCCCCTTATTATTAGTTTACCCGACAACCTAAAAAGCTACATACTTGAACTGGTAAACTTTGGTCATGTGCCCATACATGATATCAAGCTGTAAAATTATAACGTTAAGTGATAATTCAAAGGTAGAAATAGTTATTTTTTTAATTTGGACGAATACACAATCAGATAAATGAGAAGGCAATAACGGCGACGACGACAATAAGATCTTTTAAAGAATTTCTAATGCTTACTTTACATCAGTGAGAGCTTGCACTTAGACGCTTGAACCATGTAAGCCATAGATAAACACTTTGACGCCTCAACAGAATTTCCACCAGCCAAACTGTGTTTCTCTTATGTGGGTATCGGGTGAGTTATTCTTTGTGTAGTTTCAAATTTTCAACAAACCAAACACCCCATAGCAAACAAATATCTTCAATATCCTGTAAGAGTAAATAAATAAAAATGCACAATTGTTAATATAATCATAACTAACTCAATATCTGTAAAAAAAATTATTAAAAAAGTGTTTTCATGAGTCTAGGAGTCTAGGACAACCCAACCCACCCATCATGTTTCGGCCCATAATAAAAGCAGCATGTTTTTGACCATTTACCCGACACACCCATGCCACATGTATAAGATAACCTTCTGTGTCTGTCCGATTACCTTTGGCCTGAATGCGTTGATCACCTATCTTTAGAATAGAACCCAAAAAACAGGTTGCACTCAAGATCAGTCAAAGCTTATAAATATTGTTGTAGGTAGGTAACGTTTAAATCTTTTTCAGTTGATATGTTCAGGTATACACCATGAGAAACTGCGTAACTGCGTCTATGTGCTATACATAGTTAGGTTAATCATGTTTGTTACTGCAGGTACCTCATCTGGTGCTATACTTCTGCTTATATTAGTAATCTGGTTGTATTTGGGATTTAAGAAGCAAAAACTAATATTGGTTAGAGAAAGGTTTTTTTTATGTAAAATGGTGAATTAATGTTGCAGCAACAAATTTCTTGGTGGGGGGATTTCCTTCTGCTAAGACTATCTGTGTGCGAAGTCTTTTTAATAATTTATTTATAGCCGTTATCATAGTTTACTACAAACAAGATTATAAGAAAATAGTATAAGCAAGGTTTAAAACATAGGGGATGATTGACCAGGTGATGAAAACCATTCAACCCTAGATTTGTATATACAAAATTAACAACTTTCGAAAGTAAGAAGCTTGGCACAATAACATTTACTTGTTGGGGTTAAAAGCCTCTTGATGCTGTTTGGAAGTTACTACTGCTAAGTGGAAGTTAAGACTGTTAAGGTATTAGTTACTGCTGCTAAGTATAAATTAGTGTTGTTAGTAATCTTAATGAAAAATATGCTAAGTAGTTAGTACTGCTAGTTAGTACTGCTAGTGTAAGTTACTACTGCTAGTGTATATTAGTACTGCTAGTTACTACTGTCAGTACAAGTTACTACTGCTTGTATATGTTACTACTGCAAGTTTAGATTGAAGAAAACTTTCTAAGTAGTTAATGCTGCTTGTACACAGTTAGTGCTGTTGGTACAAAAGTTATTATATGTTGGCTGAGAAAGTTAGAAACTGTTAAAGATTATAATGCTGGAAGAGTTTATGCTAAACAAAGAAGAGATCAAAGAATATCTGCGAAAGAAAAGGTAAAGATTGCTTATGAGAGAGTATGAGTTATTTTTCGTTAAAAGATTCGAAATAAAGTTATTTGTTTAGAAGATCATGATAACTTATGAAAATATTGTAAGCCGGTTAGGACTCCTTGGTGTATAAAAGGAGCTCCTAGGGCATAGAGTTAGATATCAAAAAATCATTTATTTTGATATCATTATAGCTTCAAGGTTTTGTAACCCTAACACTATTAAGAGTGTTCGTATTATATTGAGGCTGAAAGTTTGGTAAACTGTTTGTTATTGATCTTATTCATTACTGTTTCATTGAAATTCTTCTTAGTATCATTGACTAGATTCCGCATAGTCTTTGATATTCACAATCAAAGTTTCTATCATAGTTGTTTTGGATTTATTCAATACAACTTAGCCTTATACAAGCTAAGCAAGATCTATTCTATTGGGATCAACAAGTGGTATCAGAGCTTGTGAGAAGCTTTGAATAAGAAGAAACTTTACTACACACAAGATCTACTTTTTCAAGAAGCAATGGATTCTCAATCTACTCAAACCATCAAGCTACCCATACTCTAACCTGGTGAGTATGATCTCTGGAAGATGAGGATGGAGCAGTACCTATAGTGCATTGATTACACTCTATGGGAGATCGTAGAAAATGGTAATGCACCCATAGTAACAAAAACTATTGATGGTAAGGAGACTGTTATCCCTCCTACAAGTGTTGAAGAGAAGGCACAAAGAAGGCAGAGTTAAAGGTAAGAATCACTTTGTTGATGGCCTTACCTAATGAGCATCAATTAAAGTTCAACTCATATAAGGATGCTAAGACACTGATGCAGGCTATTGAGAACAGATTTGGAGGTAATACTGCTACAAAGAAAACTCAGAAAAATCTTCTAAAGCAGCAATATGAAAACTTTGCTGCATCCAGCACAAAAGTGATTGAGCAAACTTATGAAAGGCTTCAAAAGCTAATTAGTCAACTGGAGATGCATGGTGAAGTTATCCCTCAAGAAGACATCAATCAGAAGTTCTTAAGAAGTTTGTCACAAGAATGGACTATGCATACTATTGTGTGGAGGAACAAACCATAGATTAAGACATTGAGTTTGGATGACCTCTTCAACAACCTGAAGGCTTATGAATCAGAGGTCAAGAGGACATCTAGCTTAACCACAAACTCACACAATATAGCCTTTATGTCCTCTAGCATCACTAACAGTGCAACTAGAGCAGTTAATACTGCTCAGGGTGTTAATACTACTAGCACTTAGGGTGCTGCTGATAGCTCATCAACTATTGAAAATTTAAGTGATGCTGTGATTTATTCCTTCTTTGCTAGCCAACCAAGTATTCCACAGCTTGAGAATGAAGATTTACAACAAATCAATCTTGATGATCTAGAAGAGATAGATTTGAGGTGGAACATTACTATGTTGACTATGAGGGCAAGAAGATTCCTAAAGAATACTGGAAGGAAGCTGGACATGGCCAACAAAGAAAGAATTAGGTTTGACAAGTCCAAGGTGGAGTGTTTCAACTGCCACAAGAGAGGACACTTTGCAAGGGAGTGCAGGGCACCCAGGAATCAAGACAGCAGGAACAAGGAGCCTACAAGAAGGACTGTGCCAGTTGAGGAAACTACTTTAAATGCCTTAGTGTCTTAGTGTGATGGCTTTGGCTATGATTGGAGTGACCAAGCAGAAGAAGGTCCAACCAATTTTGCTCTCATGGCTTATTCTTCAACAAGTTCAACCTCTTCTACAAACTCTGAGGTATCTAATGACTCAAATTGTTGTTCATCTTGTTTAGAATGTATAAAAGATCTAAAAGAACAAAATGAACAATTAGTTAAAGACTTAAGAATAGCTAGGATAAGTGTTGTCTCTTATAAAACTGGTTTAGAATCTGTAGAAGCTAGACTGTTAGTCTTTAAGAAAAATGAGTCTGTGTATGAGGAAGATATAAAACTCTTAAAACGTGAAATCTATTTAAGAGATTTAGATATTACAGAGCTTAAAAGGAAGTTAGAGTTGGCTACAAAAGAAAAAGATGAGGTTCAACTTACAATACAAAAATTTGAAAATTCATCAAAAAACCTAAGTAAACTTCTAGACAGACAGATAATGGATAAGTGTAAAACAAGATTAGGGTATAATGCTGTCCCACCTCCCTATACTGGGAATTTTATGCCACCAAAATCTGATTTAGTTTATCCTAGTCTAGATGATTTTGTTGATGTGAATGAGTCTGTTAGTGAGTCTGTAGTTGAAAAGCCTACTGTTGAGACTAATGAACCTAAGACTGCTAGGAAAGAAAATGGAGCCCCAATTATTGAGGAATGGGTATCTGATAGTGATGAAGAAAATGTGCCTAAGGTTAAAACAGTTAAGATGTTTAATAAACCTAGTTTTGCTAAGATAAACTTTGTTAAGTCTACTGAGCAAGTAAAATCTCCTAGGAAAACATTAGTTGATAAAAATAGGCAAAACACACCTAGTCCTAGAGGAAACAAGAGAAACTGGAACCAACAGATGTCTCAAAAATTAGGGAGTAATTTTGAGATGTTCAACAAAGCTTGTCATGTGTGTGGTAGTTTTGATCATTTGAAGAATGATTGCAATAACTGGTATAATAATGGAAGATTTGCAAAACTAGTTTGGACCAATGTTTAAAGGGTGAACAAATAGAATTTCTCTAAATTAACTCACCCCAGTCCAAAAAGGAACATGGTTCCAAGAACAGTCTTAACTAGGTCTGGCCTAATTTCAGTTAATGCTGTTAGACCAGTTAATACTGTTCAATCAAGAACAACAGTGAATAATGCAGGACCCATGAAAAATGTTATTAATAATGCATATTCAACTACTAGAAGGCCTTTTAACAAAATAACAGCAGCTAATAATAGTAATTTCACTAAAAAGGTTAATACTGTTAAGGGAACAAGGGTTAATACTGCTAGGCCAAAAGTAGTTATTAGTGCTGTTAAGGGAAACAAGGGAAATGCTGTTAAGGCCTCAGCATGTTGGGTTTAGAGACCAAAGCATAAAATTTTAGACCATGTATCCAGAAACAATGGTGCATCAATGTCCTTTAAAAGATTTGACTATATTGATGCACACGGCAAATCCAAGTCAGTAATGGTTTGGGTCCCTAAAAGAAACTATTTTTTCCTACCATTATATGTAGGGCAATCCATAGCAAGATTTGAATAATAAAGGAGTGATTGACAGTAGATGCTCTAGGCACATAACATGAAAAAAAATTATATCTTACAAATTATGAAGAAATTGATGGAGGATTTGCGTTTGGAGGTAATTCCAAAGGAGGGAAAATTACTAGAAAAGGTAAAATAAAAACTAGTAAATTGGATTTTGAAGATGTGTATTTTGTAAAAGAACTAAAATTTAACCTTTTTAGTGTCTCACAAATGTGTGACAAGAAGAATAGTGTTTTTTTACTGATACTAAATGTGTTGTTCTGTTTTGCTTAAAGTTAACTGATGAAAGTCATGTTTTACTTAAAGTTCCTAGAAAGGATAACATGTACATTGTTGATTTAAAGAATGTTGTTCCTCAAGGAGGTCTCACTTGTCTCTTTGCAAAAGCCACACCAGATGAATCTAATCTTTGGCATAGGAGGCTTGGACATGTAAATTTCAAAACAATGAATAAACTGGTAAGTGGAAACCTTGTAAGAGGTTTACCTTCAAAACTTTTTAAAATTAATCAAACCTGTGTTTCTTGTTAGAAAGGAAAGAACACAGAGCTTCTTGAAAGACCAAAACAGTCAGTTCAATCAGCCTACCATTACAAATGTTACACATGGATTTGTTTGGCCCAATATTTGTAAAGAGTTTAATGAAAAAGATGTACTGCCTAGTTATCACAGCTGATTTTAGTAGGTTTAGTTGGGTTTTCTTTTTAGCCACTAAGGATGAAACTACTGAAATCTTTAAAACATTCATAACAGGCATAGAAAATCTAATAGACCTTAGGGTGAAAGTCATTAGATGTGACAATGGGACTAAACTCAAGAATTGGGTTGGTATGTGCTTAAATACACATACTTTTTACCTAATAAAACGACCCCAAATGACCAAAAACAGACATAAAATGCTGAATATATGCTTGTTTTGTGTTATTTACTATGCAGGTATTAGATATTCAGAAAAAGGACAAAAACGAAGCCAAAACCGAGCACGAGAAGGGAAAGAGCGTAAAAAGTCAAAGTCAACCAAAAAGTTAACCGAAAAGTCAAAAGTCAAAGATGAAGCCAATACCGAAGAAATACTTAATGGGCCAGCCCACACCCATCTAATGGGTCGGGTCAGCCCATTAAGATATTTATACTAAGGCTTAATAAGCCTTAAACCATCTATACCTATTTAATCCATAACCGGCCCAAAACAAAACAATTAAGCCCAAATCCACTTAACCATTAACCCTATTAACCCCCTTTTACACCATAAGTCCCTAACGATTTACATCGTTAGTCCTTAAGGACTAACATGGTTAGTCCTCATACACTAACACCGTTACCCTGTATCCCTAAATCAAAAACACCCGCCAAAACCCTCTCACTATTCACCATCCTTGACCCCTCACCTCGACCTCTGCACCCCATGATAAAACTATCACTCTCCCACCTTAACCCCACTTTATAAAACAACAAAGCCACCTTAGCAATCCTGTTGGGAAATACAAGTCAAAAGGTCAAAGTACTGCTAAATGAAAGATCAAAGTACTGCTAAATAGAAAGTCAAAGT
>BQNB010070208.1:5331-16803 GCA_026074375.1 Tanacetum coccineum
GACAAGAACTTCTCGAGTATATGGACGTACACGACAATGATGCTTCCGAGAGTTCGCAACCATCATGGGGGAAAATGTGTACATCCGGGACTTAGTTGACTTTGATGTTACCATGTCAACTTCCAGGAGGAAGTAGTGTATACTACTTTACTTAGTATGGTTTATGAAGTATTCTGCATACGTGAGAAGAATTGTTGCTGATTTCTCGCATGTACCCTCGAACGGATATTCACCAAGACCCAATGACAAGTAGCAGTAGTATTTGTTGTAGTTTTTCTTCTACAAAATCCCGCTGTGCACGTTAGTGACAAATAGAAGATGGTTGAAGCTACATCAAAGTTTCAGAATCTGCTCAAGATAGGGATGTTGGTTTAGGGGGAAGCTGATTCAGAAACTTTGCCAAAAAGGAGTCTATGAAGAAAGCTTTTCAAGACATGCTGCATGAATTAGGGGAGTTAATCCAACTCATGCATACTACAATGGTTCCAAAACAAGTAAAGACAATAAAGATCCAAGCTAGAGTACATGTTTCAAGACTAGGAGAACTCAGAAGACATCTTCAGCTTTGGAAGTGCTTTGGAAGATGTTATTTTATTGTAATTGTACTTGTTAGGAACGTTGTAAGTAATTCTATATGTCCACATATTAGGGGAAGATTGTTAGCCTTAAAATATGTTGACTTATACGGAATTACAATAGTTTAGTTAAAGCGTGACACGTAGGGACTAATAATGACTAGTTAAGATAGTTATGTGTCACTAGGACTATAAATACCCCCTCTATACTTTCATGGAGGGGTGAGGATAATCATTTGTATTTCATAAAGTGTGAGTGTTTCTCTCTCTAGAAAACACACACATCTTTCCCTCTATACTTTTCTCTCTTAATAATATGGCTACTTATTTCTTTTATCCTCCTCGACCTCCGGATCGTGTGTTTTAGGCTAGAATCTTATGGGGTAACAATTGGTATCACTCGCCACAGGGTGGGTTTAGTGGTTTCATTGTGGTTGTATTGAGTTTATTGGTTCGGCTTATTATATGCTTATTTCTCATTAGGCTTATTTTTTTCTTCAGTCTCGTTACAACAAAAGTGTTTTTGTGAGGTATTATAACAATTTATTTTGGGCTGGTTTCGTGTGTGTGGTTTATAAAACAATTTGATAAGTATAGAATGTTCAATATTTAAAGATGACGTCAGTTCCAAGTTCCATCCTTACTTTTATCATTTATACCTTTCCTTTACAACTGTTAATTAGTCACATTATTTTCTTAGTTTATAGCTTATCTTCGTGCTCATATTATAGCTTAAAGATCTCGGCTTATTTTTCTTCATTTTTTGGGTTTCTGCTTATTCTCACTCAAAAAGCTTAAATCTTTAAGTTTCAAAACTGCTTTTAGCTTATTGGATGAACGGTCATAGCTTAAGTTTGGCTTATTATTCAAGGATTATTCATGAAAGTATAAGCTTTTGCTCTACTATTTTGTGGCTTATCTTTGTTCTAAAAGTGCTTATTTACTAGCTTTTTACGAAGCTTATTCTGGGAAAGCTTATTAGTCTCGGTTTGAAGACGAAAGACAAGGACGTATGGTTTGGAGTTTAGCACAAGGGAAGACAAGGACGAAAGTACAAACCGATCTACTCAGAAGCTAGTGACAGCCGATCTACTAAGAAGATAGTGAAAACCGATCTACTAAAAAGCTTAGTACAAACCGATCTACTGAAAAACTTAGTACAAACCGATCTACTGACTACTCAAGCACAAACCGATCTATCAACAATTCTAGTGTGAACCGATCTATCATGCTCTCTTTGAGAACCGATCTATTGTGCAAGCATTAGGAACCGATTTAGCAATTCATCTAGATCAAACTCTACACGTTTTAAGTAAATTTTAGGTTTTTTGGTTTTGAGTATCGGTTCATTACGGGACTTCTAACGACTACCATTGTGATCATGATCCTTTTTCGATCAAAGTGGTATATTCATTTTTCACCGACGATAATCGTACAAGTCCACGAGAATTAATTTTCATTCGTTCTATTTTGTAAAATTTCAAAACGAAAGAGATGAAATAATGGAGGGAATTGTTTCATTTAATAAACTAAAATTGAAAAGTGACACATGCAGTCCCTGAAGTTCAAGACTAATTCACGACAAGTCCTTTTCTTGTTTATTAACCCTTCAAGTTGAAATTAAATTACACCGTTGGTCCTTATTACTTATAAATCAGCCATTAATTCTTCCAAAGTGAATCGTTATTGCACCGTTAGTCCCTATTTGTGTTTTAATCAACCGTTAATCATTTCAAGCTCAATGTTTGTGCATCAGTCATCGTTTTAAGCTCATCAATCGTTAACAAAAGCTCAAATACTTCAACTACAACAACGATTTCAACAATAATTAATCATTATTTCATGGTTTCTTCTTGATTTTGTAAAATCCCAAAAAAGATTCCATTTCTTTTCTCGGTTTAAATCATAGATTTGTAAAATCCCGTGAACGTTAATTGATTTCAATCCACAACAACAATCACTTTACCTACTTAAGATCCTACAAATCATTTTCACTTCACATCACGAAAAAAATAGAAACGAAAGATACTTTATCTTCGTGTTCAAATTCGCAAGAACAACAAATGCAACAAATTCAAGACAAAGCAAAAGAGAGTTGCATGGTATCTTCTCGACGACTTCATTCACACCCCAAGCTTCTTTGAGACAACGACTTAAAAGGAACTCGAACCGAGTCTGGATTTAAACGCGCATTTGCGACACTCTTTGGTCAAGATGTAGAGACTTTCACATGCACAATGTTCCTAAACATGGATCAACTAGAAAAGCATCTTGACAACGAAGAATTTCAAGAGATTGGATCCATGGCTTCTTTTAGAGTACTCGAGACACAGTTTCTGACGTTCATCAAGTCGTGGATTTATTTGGATGATGAATATTTTATAATGAAACGCAATTACTTTCTAGAATACACTCAAATCGAGATTCCAGAATTCCGTGATACACTGATCCAACACATGAAATCTGTTAAGAAGTCAATTGATGAAAGAACACATCATAAAAGAGAGTATGACAGCAGGGTGAATGAAAGACATATGACAACAAAAGAAAAGGTTGATACGAGTAAAGCATTGGATGCTAGTTTGGTTGACACAGAAAGCAATGGGATAGAATCAAAAGAGCAGGATACAAGCAGCAGATCAGGGAATGATGCATATGCTGATGATGCAAATATCAGACCCATATATGATGAAGAGCCAATGGCTGAGGTACAAACGACTGCTGAAATCAATGTCTTTTCTACAGGACAACAGCATACTGAGCAACCTGAATTCAATAATGAAGGAGAGGTTGACCAGAATACTAAACAATGTCATGACACATGTCCTTTGCTTGCTAAGTTAACTGATAACCAAATAACTGAACACTCATATTAATCTCTCGAATTTGAAAATATTTGTCTCAAAAAGACCTTTGCCCAATTTTAAAAAGATTTTTTAAGAATGAAAGCACATTGTGTTAATCTTGAACTTAAATATCAAAATCAAGCTTTAAAAGAAGGGCAACATGGTCAATTTTCAAAAGTAAAAAGTAATGAAGCCAACATTAAACATGACATAGATGTAATTGAAACAATAAACATCGAATTAGAACATAAAGTGGCTAAATTACTTAAGAAAAATGAG
This sequence comes from Tanacetum coccineum, assembly GCA_026074375.1. Taxonomy (NCBI): domain Eukaryota; kingdom Viridiplantae; phylum Streptophyta; class Magnoliopsida; order Asterales; family Asteraceae; genus Tanacetum; species Tanacetum coccineum. Next base: position 9,032 of record BQNB010070208.1, read on the forward strand.
ACTTTGAAAAGGCATTACAAAGAATTGTCTGATTCTATCAAGACAACGAGAGCTAAGACTATAGAACACACAACTTCTTTGATTGCTAAAAATGATGAGTACAAAGCTCAACTTCAAGAAAAAGGATTTGCAATTTCAGCATTAAAAAATGAGTTAAGAAAATTAACAGGAAATAGTGTGAATACTAAGTTTGCAAAATCATCAATCTTAGGGAAACCGTTTTTACAACCACACAGAAACCAATCAGTTGTTGGACAACCGACTGCGTTTAAGTCTGAACGACCTAGAATTTCAAAGCCACGGTTTGCCTCCTAAGTTGATGTTTTATCTACTATGTCAATGCCTAGCCGATTTATCCACTATGGTTTAGCCGATTTATCCACTGGGGTTGGCCTAGCCGATTTATCCAATGATTCTTTGGCCTAGCCAATTTATCTACTATGGTCTTTGCCTTGCCGATTTATCCACAAAATTTTGTCTAGCCAATTTATCCACACTAGTTTGCCTAATCCAATTTATACATGATTCTTTGTTTAACTCAGTTTGATCTTTGATTGCTAGTTGCTTACTTAGCTTTGCATAACTTTTACATAGATTTATTATTTGACTTTGGTTGACCAATATTTGGATAGTTGACTTTCCAAGTTAACTTTTGACCATTGACCATAGTTGACTTTCTCAATCATGTTTTATGTTAAACCATGTGTAATCCCCTAATTTAATAACTAGTCTTGCATCTTAATCAATAATATCTTTTATATATATATATATATATATATATATATATATATATATATATATATATATGTGTGTGTGTGTGTGTATGTGTGTGTGTGTGTGTGTGTGTGTGTGTGTGTGTTAGCCTCAAAATATTAAGCCGAACAAGGAAGCTCGGCTACTAATCATGGACGCTCGGTCTTTATTTAGTAAATGTTGTAATAGGCTAGAAACGTGAAACGGGCTCGAGATTATTCTATATTTGTTTACGTGTTTTGGACTAAGGTCCAAAGTAAACCGAGCCCGACCCCAATAAGACATATCCTCACAGTATATTAAATCCTTATTAGGGCGACCACATTTAGGATATAAATACCCCTCTCTAAGTGTGGATAGGGTGTTGGTGCTCATTTGTATTTTCTCACATTTACAAGTTATCGACCATTTTTCTCTCTTCTTTCTTACTTTCTCTCTCTAAACTTCTCTCTAATCTTCTTCCTTTTCTTTTTATCTTATTTTCTTGGTTCTACCATGGTGAAGTGAAAGTGATTGCTTGGTCTTAACATTTGGTATCAAGAGCCATGGAGTGATTTGTTTAGTTCTTGTGTTTGTTTGTGTTTCGTTTTATATAAAACCGTAGCTCTTTATTGTATTTTTTTGTATTCAAAGCTTTTGGTGTACTCCAAACGATCATTTACCTTGGTAAATCTGATCTAGTATATTTAGGATATAGGTGTACAAGCTTAGAATCAAGAAAAACATCATTTTTGTTAAAATTTGTGTTCGAAAAGCTTTAGAAAGTACAATCATGATTTTGACTTTTTTTGCTTTAAAACCATAAAGTTTGAATTTTTAAGGTACATATAGGCTTAGTAATACTAGTTGTACAAGAAATTTGAGCTTCGTCTAGTAGAAGGTGAATTAGCAATCTACAGTGGAAGGCGATTTAGCAATCCGCAGTGGAAGGCGGTTTAGAAATTTGGAACTAGAAGGCGATTTAGCAGATTCCCAATGCAAGGCGATTTAGCAGATTCCCAGTGCAAGGCGATTTAGCAGATTCCCAGTGCAAAGAGATTTAGCAGATTCCTAGTGCAAGGTGATTTAGCAAATTCCCAGTGCAAGGCGATTTGGCAGATTCCCAGTGCAAGGCGATTTGGCAGATTCCTATGCAAGGCAATTTAGCAACTTCCTAAGCCAAGGCGAATTAATGATTTTCTTTACATGGCAATTTAACAGATTTCCTTTACAAGGCGACCTAACAGATTTCCTTCACAAGGTGATTTAACAATTTCCTTCACAAGGCGATTTATTAAGTTTTCCAACCAAAAGCGAATTAACAATTTTCTTTGAAAGGCAATTTAACAACTTGTATTTAGAAGGCGATTTAACAACTTTCACAAAGAAAATTAATTCACTTTTAAACTTTTAATTTTTGTTATTTTTTTAGTTTTACATTTTAGTTTTCAAATTTTTTACTTTTAGCCCTTTCGTTGTAAGAAATTTCACCGTTAGTCCTTTTAGCTCAACAAATCGTTAACAAAAGTTCCAATACTTCAATTACAACAACGATTTCAACAACAATTAATTATTGTTTCACGGTTTCTTCTTGATTTTGTAAAATCCCGAGAAAGTTTTAATTCTTTTCTTGATTTAAATCAAAGACTTTTAAAAATCTCTGGTCGACGTTATTGTTTCAATCCACAACAACAATCACTTTACCTGTTTATGCTTTTTATTTCAATTTAGAAACGAAACTCCGTCTGTGTGATTCCAAAACAACTTAATTTCGACCCAAAACCACAATATTCAATCACAACACATCTACTTAAGATCCTTTAAAATCATTCTCACTTTACAATTCACGGTAAAATGGAAATGAAATATACTTTATCTTCGTGTTTGAATTAAGAAGAACAACAAATGCAACAAATACAAGACAAAGCAAAAAGGAGTTGCATGGTATTCTTTCGACTACTTCATTCACACCTCAAGCTTCTCTCAAACAACGACTTAAAAGGAACTCGAACCGAGTATGGATTCAAACAAGCATTTGCGACACTCTTTGGTCAAGATGTTGAGACTTTCACATGCACAATGTTCCTAAACATGGATCAACTAGAAAAGCAACTTGACAACGAAGAATTTCAAGAGATTGAATCCATGGATGCTTTTAAAGTACTTGAGATACAGTTTCAGACGTTCATCAAGTCACGGATTTATTTAGATGATGAATATGTTATAATGACACGCGAGTACTTTCTAGAATACACTCAACTCAAGATTTGAGAATTCCGTGATACACTGATCTAACACATGGAATCTGTAAAGAAGTCGATTGATAAAAGAGCACTGCATAAAAGAGAGTGTGATAGCAGGGTGAATGAAAGACCGATGCAGACAACAGAGGAAAGGTTGATACGAGTAAAGCATTGGATGCTAGTTTGGTTAACACAGATAGCAGTGAGACAGAATCTAGAAAGCGGGATACAAGCAGCAATTCAGGGAATGATGTAAATGCTGATGATGTAGATATCAAACCCGTATATGACGAAAATCCAATGGATGAGGTACAATTGACTGCTGAAAATAATGTATTTGCTAAGGGATAACAACATACTGAGCAACCTGAATTCAATAATGAAGGAGAGGTTGACTAGAATGCTGAACAATGTCATGACAAATGTTCCTTGCCTACTAAATTAACTAATAACAAAATAACTGATCTCTCATATCAATCTCTCAAATCTAAAAATATTTGTCTCAAAAAGACTGTTGCTCGATTTCAAAAAGATTTCTTAAGAATGGAAGCACACTGTGTTAATCTTGAACTTAAATATCAAAATTAATCTTTAAAAGAAGGGCAACATGGTCAATTTTTGAAAGCAAAAATTAATGAAGCCAAGGTTAAACATGACATAGATGTAATTGAAACAATAAACATCGAATTGGAACATAAAGTGGCTAAATTACTTAAGGAAAATGAAAATTTGAAAAAGCATTACAAAGAACTGTCTGATTCTATCAAGACAACGCGAGCTAAGACTATAGAACACACAACTTCTTTGATTGCTAAAAACACTAAGTTTAAAGCTCAGCTTCAGGAAAAAGGATTTGCAATTGCAACATTGAAAAATGAATTAAGAAAGTTAAAAGGAAATAGCGTGGATACTAAGTTTGCAAAACCATCAATCTTGGGGAAACCAGTTTTACTATCACTAAGAAACCAATCATTTGTTAGACAACCGACTGCGTTTAAGTTTGAACGACCTAGAATTTCAAAACCACGGTTTGCCTCCCAAGTTGATATGAATAATTATTTGTCAAAACCAGTCACTGCACATTATTTGCCTAAGGAAAGAGAATATGCGTTTGCAAAACCTCATCACGTGATTGCATCTATCGAATCTAGGAATGGTTCAAAGAACATGCCAAGACTTAGTTCAAATAACATGGTTCATAATCACTACCTAGATAAAGCTAAGAAAAAGACACAAGAAAGAGGTAGGAATTCAAGACCTAGTCAGCCTTCTGCTAGATCACAAAGAACAGCTAATGGTAGCAAACCAAAACCTAGGATCAATAACCAAAAGTTTAGGAATTGGCCTGCATCCAAGAGTAGTTGCGTAACGACAAAGACTGTGCAAATAGCAGAACACTCTAGGAATTCTAGAAATTTTTCTGACTCTAAACATTTTGTTTGCTCGACATGTCAGAAATGTGTCTTTTATGCAAATCATGATACTTGTGTAACGAAATTCATGAATGAGGTCAACTCACGTGCTAAGGTACCATCCCATAAGACAACAAAAAGATACAAACCCGTAGAGCAAATAAGTATTGCAAAGATACCAGAAAGATAGATCCCTACATGACATAGGTTTTCAAACAAAAAGACTACCATTGAGCATGAGAAAATAATGAATCCTCACAAATGGTTCAAATGCAGATATTACTAACTAATATGAATGCGAACAAACTCTTGATGTCATTTCAGGTACTCTTAACTTAAGTGCATGTACATCTTTCAATCCTAAAAAGGAAGGACTCAGAGTTTGGTTGCTGAAAAGACTGATATATCAGAAACTTGGGCTTCAAGGAATTCTGAACTGATGAACAAGTAATGGCGCCTGTCAATAATGACACTTTAGGCCTCGCACCCCAACGACAAATGACTTCTGATCATAACAGTTCAGAACTCGGTACTCATGACCACAGCAATGAATAGTCAAGTTCAAAGCTGGTTTTAAAAGTTGTTCCTCCAGCAGACAAGACAGCTACATCACAACAAGAGCTGGAATTGTTATTCAGTCCTATGTACGAAGAATACTTTAATGCAGGAAATCGAAGTGTGTCAAAGTCTTACGCTCTCTCTGATAATTCTAAACAACAAGACAAACAACCTACAACGAATGTTCAACTTACATTAGAACCGATAATTCCACCATTAAATAATAGTGTTGAGGACAACATGTAAATATCTTTATAAAACCAAATACAAAAATATAAAATTTCAAAAAGAAAATACAAAATCAAAAAATCAAAAAATTCCAAAAAGAATCTTCTCGACATGTCTCTTGGAATCGATAACATTTACGTACCTAGATATGTCAATTAATATTGACACGGGCGTGTTAATGAAGTTCGAGCAAGAGTTCAAATGCTTTCAAAACATGTTATTTCTAATTTTTCTTGATGCCCTATGTGAAAATATCAGTACATAACCCAGACTTCAAATAAAGTAAAGTTTATCTATAAAGATAACTTATCCTATCAACAAGAAAATCAACTTTTCTCGGTCTTGAGCTGTTCTTACAAGACATTCAAAGTTTTGAGCTCAAGAAAAAGGATAGTGTACGCATAAGTGCACTTACCCTTAGAGTTAGAAGAGAAGTCTTCTAACATATGTTTTTCAAAGAGTTGAACATAATTTTTTAAGAATTTCTCAATGACAATTCAAAATCTTTCAAAATTGTATGTTCAACACTCCTTCCCTCACAGTGTTTTAAAAGACAAAAATATTACAATTGGTTCTATTTTTGAGGGGGAGTTTTTTGAAAAACAAAGTTTTAATGATTTTGGATACATCATCTCACGACAATTCTTATGTATTCAAAACATTATAAAAAGTCTTAATAACAACTCAGTAATAATAATGACTACTCAATAGATTGTATGTTATAAGATGATCCAGTGTCTGAGCATAATTTTTCAAGAATTCTTCAATGACATTTCATAATCTTTCAAAATTGTGTGCTCAACACTGCATCACCCTCAATTTTATATTCATTTTACAAATTGGTATCATTTTTTTATGTCAAACATATGTAAAATTGAAGGGAAGCAAGAATTAAAGTTCCACATAATTCATGCTGATAATATTTTCTCCACACAGAATTTTCATGACAAATTTTAATCACTTGGTATTTCAAAGACTAAATACATTAGTATTTAAAATAAGGGGAGAAATATAATTAAAATGTGATCTAGAAAATAATAAGTGATCTTAACGACTCAAAGTGCTCTATATACTTTATGAAAAAAGGTTTTATGGTTTTGATCTTATACCCAACAACATCTTAAATTTCATGACAATTCTGAAGTCATAAGGTGGTTAGGTTAGGTATTAGTCCTATGATCCAACCAGAACCGGAGGGATCTACCCAAGGACACTCTATAGTTAGAAATAGCAGTCCTTAGGTATGATTGGAGATGAATGAGAACGAGAATAATGCAGACTAAGATTGAGTTAACATTGGAACAATCACAACAAGGTGTTAATAATGACTTCTTGGTAAGCATTGAAGGGGTTGAAGAATGAAAAAGAAATGTATGGATAAAGGGTTTAAAGAAAGAAGGCCTCCGCACACTTTAGGCAGAAACTGGGTCAACACATAATCTATCAGATTCACAAAGATGAATTCTGGTATTGAAGACAAGACATCATGGACCCAATGATGCACTGCATAACCCTTCCCAACCATTCAAGTTTCTCTCAACAAAACTTATCTCATTTGTCACGGAGATACACACGACTTCTATTGACTTTCTCACTCCGAGTTAGTTAATATTGAAAAGGTGGCAGTCTGCTCTAGCCTCCGATTACTAAAACCAAAATGCACTAATCGACTCTAGAGCCAAGAGATCAATAAAATAAATCTCATCAGGACGCATTTCACGACAAACACTTGTTGAACACCATTAAGTTCACAAGCTGTTAACAAGAGACCTACGCATTATCCTTTTGATTCTGCCCAGAGTGATGCTCTTTAGCATTCCACAGTGACGAATGGAAATCCTTCCAAAGTCAACCTCAAACAGCACTGCGGTAGGTGACTTGTGAGATTCTATATGAATCAAGCTTGTGTCAACTGGATATCAATTTTGGTCCACTAAGTGAATTGACGACTCAATCAAAAAGACAGTAACTATCTGATTCACTCTTATCGTGCTGTCTGCTTTGGGACGTTCCGGTGAAGAGAACAAGCAAGCATGGTGAATATAATACATATGTGTTAGAGGATCTTACGCTTTAAGCTGGAAACCCTATCAAGGAGATTATGATCAAAATTGAATCTACCTGGTCACATGTACAATATTTATACTATAAAACGGTCCTCATTGAATCGAAGGTTAATGTAACCGAACCGTGACGAATGACAAATCCATATTCGTCCATATCTGTTTATCACTAACATTCAAATGTAGGTACAAACGACGGTGTTGCAACCTCATTCTAGAAGAGTCTGATTCATTACCACATGCTCATACTCAAGCTACAAAGACATACTATAAGCATCCAGATTCAAGAATCAAGAAAGCTCAAGTATTAAGTACAAAGACTTCCGCAAAATCTGATATTCAAGATCTTCCTTTAAGATATCAAGTCTATCAAGGGAGATTGTTAGCACGCTTTCAAAATGATGCAAAGTATGAGCATTTTGGTCTGGACACAAGATCGTAAGATGGCAAAGACGATAAAGACAAACAGGGAAAAGATTTAAAGATCTCGGAACTAAAGCCAAAGTAGAAAGACAATGACAAAGGCTCAAGATCAA
>BQNB010070208.1:18779-30122 GCA_026074375.1 Tanacetum coccineum
AGTTGATTTTTCAAACCTAATTGATGATTTTGATATCATTTACCTGAAAGATGATTTTACAAACCTAATCGATGATTTTGATATTATTTAACTGAAAGTTGATTTTTCAAACCTAATTGATGATTTTGATATCATTAAGCTGAAGGATGATTTTACAAACCTAATCGATGATTTTGATATTATATATCTGAAAGATAATTTTTCAAACCTAACTGATGATCTTGATATCATTTACCTAAATGATGATTTTACAAACCAAATTGATGATTTTGATATTATTTGTAACACCCCCAAATAGGGTCGCAGCGGAATAATGTATCTGGTAGCGTTACTTCATAGATCAATAGCACAAGATATGAGAATGACCACTATATGTGTCGTTTAAATAAGATACATTGGGTTAAACAAAATACTTGTTCATTACATAAGCTCATGACTTCAAATTGTTCGACAATATAAATAAAGATTTTGGTTTATAACAAATGTTCCCAAAATGTAATACGACCTAAATCTTTAGTAGCGACTCTCTAAAGGGTGACCCCCAATGTATCTTGGCACCTCATGCCTTATTGACCTAAGAAAAACATGCTTAAAACATCAACATAAAGTTGGTGAATTCATAGGTTTATGTAAATCAATTGTAGGACCGCAAGATTTCCAAGTGTATGATTAAGCAACAAATGCAAACATCATAAAAAGTAATTACGTTTTCCTAAGCTCATGATACTGAAGCTCGACATGTATGAATGCAATAAATTGCTAACATTGCCCGTGAATGATGTTTTAACCCGCAACATCCCAATCCGACATGGTATACATTTGTTGTCTGGCAAACCAGCATAGTGAGAGCTACTCACCCAAACAGGGACGTCAATCCCAAATACATCTATTTATAACACTCGCACTTACAATCCAGTAATTGACAGTTCATGATAATGGGCTTAGTAGGTTATCGCTACTTAGGCAAACACGTAATCATTGTAAAATGTACACTTGTGTCCAATTGTAAAACAAAGCATGTTCTCACCCCAAGGATGTAAATCATTTAATTAATTGTAAAGGAGGGGGGCTATGAACTCACCTTAGTAGGTAGTCCTCCGCGAATGGTAATTATACCCAAGTCTGGCAATGAATCACACCGTCAAATACCTAAGTAAATACAACCAGTCTTAGTCTACAAGTTTAGGCTAACGACTATGGTATGTGTTTAATTACACATACCTTTTACCTTTAAAAACGAGCTAAAATAACCAAAAACGGACTTAAAATGCCAAATATACGCTTGTTTTGCTAATTGTGTTGTGCAGGAACGGATATCTAAGAAAAGGACGAAAAACGAAGCCAAAACGACAAAACCGGACACGGAATGGAAAAGCGTGGAAAAGACAAAGTCAAGCCCGAAGCCAAAAAGTCAAGAAAAACAAGTTTAGGGACTAAACTTGTTAAATCCCTAACTTGTTTTAAAGAAGAAAAGGAAGAAAATAAAGAGAAGGGGCAAAACTGCCAATTTGGAAAAGTTAAACCACAAGGGGCAAAACTGCCAAGTCCCCAAAACCACATCCCACAAGGACTTGTGGTGCAAAGCCACATATAACCCTTGAGGGGTGAACCTGCCAAGTCCCAAACTTGTATAACACCAAGGACGAAAATTAAAACATCCATTATAACCTTGAGGGACCAAAAGTGGCAAATCTTAAACCCACACCCTGTCACCCCTTACCTTTTTATAACCCACTTTTCCCACCCTAGCTCAAAACCCCATTAAAGCTCACGGGTTAACTTCCCCCTTTTTACCCAAACAAACCCATGGACAATCATCCCTCCCCTTCTCCACTATCACCCCAGCTGTAAGACTGCCAAGCTGGCAATCCACCCATTTTTCAAGGATAAGATTCGAGGGCTGTGATCAATTCAAAGAAGACACAAGGACCATGGATGGGCTTGGGGATTGGGATTAGGCTTTTTGAAGGCTCTCACAAAACAAACACACTTCATTTGTGTGTCTACAAGAAAGCACACCCAAGTGAAGACAAAAAAAAGACGACCATGTCCCAAACCCTAGCTTGTGTTTTTTCTATTTAAGCTATTGTAAGCCATTGAGGCAAGGCAGTTAGAATTAGTTTTTAAGTTAGTTTTCTTATAATTTTCTTTTAAGTGATTGATGCAACTTTTATGTATTTCTGTTTTAAAGAGATTAATGAAAAATTCAGTTTGCTTTTAATATTGTTCTAAGTTACTTGCATACTTTTTTTATATCATATAATATGTGTTTAACACTTTTATACAAAGGTTTAAGAAAAATTGAAAAAGGAAAAAGAAAAAGTTACTGTTGGATCATACGTTGGATGAATGAGCAATTAAGGAAGGCTCATTGGGTTTACTTAGTTTAAGCTTATTTATAAGCTTTGGGTAAGTTTAGAGCTTATTAGGTTTCAAAAATCCTGTTTTGAGCAAAGGATTAAAGGTACATTTCTTTTAAATTTTGCTTAAAAAGTTACTGTAGCAATTGCTTATTAGCTTATTTCTTAGCTTATTACTGTTCTTTTTATGCTTATTAGTGTTTATTTATGCTAAAGTATGCCTTGTAGTTGATTTTCTTTCACTAATATGCAATTTGCTTAAAACTGTCTAAAATAGCTTAAGTACTGTTCTAGCTTATTATCTTTTTAAGTGCTTATTTATTTAGCTTTTCATATTTTTATTGCTTAAAATTGTTTAAGTAGCAGTAATCTTTTAAAAAATTTAGATTAACTCAGCTTTTGTAGTTTTAAAAGTCAATTTTCAAATATTAAAGGGGTGTTTGGGTTAACAATGAAAACGGGTCAAAACATGGTTTGGTATGGGTTGGGGTCATTAGGTTGATTTTAGCTTAAGTATTAAGCTCTATTGAGTCTGTTTTTAAAGGTTTTTCAGTTTTAAAAGTGTTTTTCAAGGTTTTCTAAGTGACCATTTGAAACTGTGGTGTTTTAAAAAAAGCTACAAGAGCTTATTTCATAAGCTCTTGTATTCTTGAGTTGTGGTTTTAAAAAGTGTGTCATTTGAGTGTTTAAATCAGTTGTCAAAAGTCCCTTGAGTCATTTGACCTTTTAAGTCAAAACTGCCAAGTGTAAATGTCATTTTTCAAAATAAAAAGCCCTTTTTCCATCTCTGAAATCAGCAGCTTTTCTTTGTGTTTAGGGGCTTAAAATTTGAGCATAAGCTCACCTCAAGCCACTCTAGATCTGTTTCAACTTTTCTTTTTCATTTGAGCTTATTTGACAGCTTAAAATAAGCTGTCAAATTAAGCCCTTGTTGTGGCATTAGTTTTGCCCTGGTGCTAAGGGGCCAACTTTAAGCCCTTCTATCTAGCTTTTTAGTGTACTTAAGCCCAAGATTTTGGCTTATTTTGAGAGCCCATAAGCCCTTAGATAAGCCCTCTTTGTTTCAGTCCTTAAAAAGCTCTTTAGATAGCTTATTTTTAAGCTAAAAGTTGCCCCTTAACTGTTTTGCCTAGCTTTAGTGTAGGGATTGCTTATTTACCCTCTTGGCTTATTCAGCTTATTTCATAAGCTCATTTGTGTTCCTAATAGCTTTTTAGGTTAGTGTGTTAAGATGTTTTGCTTATTTTTCAATTCCTTTGCTTATTTAAGTGTTAACAGTTAGTTAAGCCCTTTTAGCCTTTAAGCTTAGTTTTAGCTTCTGTCTAATTTAAGCTCTTTAAGCTTATTTAGTTTTAGTTTTTAGCTTTTTAGTGCTTATTTAGGATAAGCTAGCCAATTCACTTAGCAATTCACATTTAGCTTATTTAGACCCAAGTCTAGCTTAAATGTCCCACACTGTCCAAAAGACTATAAAGTTAGACTATTAATAAGCCTTTAATCACTTTTAAGTAAAACGACGTTTTAAAAGCTGTATATAAGCATAGATTTATAAGCTATACAACTTAAAACTATTGTAGTTTATAAAATTGTTTAAGACTCCATCGAGCTTTAAACAACTTTCTTTTTCACAAAGTTTTTTCAAAAAAAAAAAAGAAAAAAAAAGAAGGAGACAAGGAGTAAGACCCCGTTAGCAAGAACCTCGAACAACCGGGTCCTCTCACCTCGTAAACACCTCACTTATACCACACACTTACCGTTGGCTCCCCATGGACTTTTAAACGTAAGGTATCCCAAGGCCAGGGAATATATAAAAGGGTTGTTTTTCGGCTATTAAACCATAGAGCTGTTTACAGGCTAAATGCGGGCTTATTTTATAAGTCATTTATTTTTGTTTTCTTAATTTTTCCGTAATTTTATCATATGTAAAGTCTAATTTTATAGTAAAATATTCATTCAGAATTTTTAAAGGTCGTTTGAATAGTTTTTTCTATACATTTAATTTCGGTAAAAGTTTTAAAAATTCATGAAAAATACAAAAATTACACAAAAAAAAAATATTTTGTCTTTTTTTAGAAAATTTTATTTAAGTTCAATATAGTTTGTAGGAAAAAATAATAAAATTTTCAGTATAGGAGTCAGTTTATAACTTTTTGCTTTTAAAGAAACGTCCGGTGCGGTTTATGTCTGACTCGTATTTTTGGGTCAAACGAACTCCTGTTTTCCACGCGTCTAAGTCTATTTTCATTCTTCTTATATTTGGTCTCAGAAGTATATAGAAGTGAAAATTTGAGTCTCGTAGGTTAATTTTGAAGAATTATAGGTTTTTCCCCCATTGTTCGGGATCCTGTGCTCCCGGTTTTATTTAGCGCTTAATTTCATTTTTTTAGACTTTCATAAACGATTTTCTGTTTGTTATTGTTTAATTTAGCTTGTCCTCATGCTCATATAAATCTCTTCTTCAAACTCAAATCTATCCGACTAGTATCGACCTTCTCCAGTCCGAGCCCTCGATTGGGATAAACACCCCGGAACATTCTATACTACTTCTCGCGTGTATCATTCTGATCTTGTTGATTTTCTAGACTTATATATAGATTTCTATATTTTATCAATAAACTTAAATATTTAGTATAAACAAATTATACCCAATAGTGCTATATGAATCACACCGTCAAAGACACTTAGAAAATACGACCAGTCTTAGACTACAAGTTAGGCTAACGACTACATGTCAATAAACGACAATAAATTGCTAGTTTATATACCGTTAACATTTATGTGAGTGACACATGTTTATAGAGTACTTCGAACTTTGGACGTTGACTCTTGGGAAGAGTATAACGATCTAAATACATTCACTCACTTAAATTTATAAAGTGTTACAACTATAATATATGATATATATACTAAGAAACTAATATATATACATTATAATATATATATACTATATATATATATACGATATAATATATTAACTAGATATATATATAATATATATATTATATATTATAATCTATATATATATATAAATATATAAGTATAACATTGGATTTATTGAAATTGTTTAATACAAAGCGCAACAGCTTAAATTGTTCAACATTTGATAACAAAGATTTTAGATCATAAAAAAATCTCAAGATGTAATGACTCTAAATCTTTTATGCATGACTCCCCAAAAGAGTATCCCAATGTATCCTTAGCACCTCGTGCTTTATTGACCTGAGAAAACATGCTTTAAAACATCAACATAAAGTTAGTGAATTCATAGGTTTATGTAAATATAATGTAGGACTGCAAGATTTCCAAGAGTATGATAATGCAACAGATGCAAACATCACAAAGTGTAATTATGTTTCCATAAGCTCATGACACTGAAGCTCGACATGTATGAATGTTTCCCTAAGCTCATGACACTGAAGCTCGACATGTATGAATTACAATATAAATTTCCAACATTGCCCTTGATGATGTTCTAACCCACAACATCCCAAATCAGACATGGTATATATCCGTTGGTTCACTCCGTTACACCAATGAGAGCTACTCACCTGGATGGGGATGTCAATCCCAAATAGATCTATTTATAACTTTCGCACTCACACAAAGTAATTTACAGTTCATGATAATGGGTACAGTGGGTTATCGCTACTTAGGCAAATACGTAATCATAATAAAATATACACTTGCGTCCAATTTGTAAAACAATGCATGTTTCTCACCCCAAAAGTTGTAAATCATTGATATAGTAAAACATGGGGCTATGAACTCAGCTTAGTAGGTAGTCCTCCGCAAATGGTAAATATACCTAAGTATGGTAATGAATCACACCGACAAATACCTAAGCAAATACGGCCAGTCTTAGTCTATAAGTTTAGGCTAACGACTTCATGCATAAACTATAATAAATTGCTAGTTTATATATACTATTATCATTTATGTGGTGGTGCACATGTTTATTTTATTCCTCTTTGCTTGTTGGCTCTTGGGAAGGTATACGACTACACACGTACAAGTATATGTCTAGTGTAATAATATATATATATATATATATATATATATATATATATATATATATATATATATATATATATTATATATATATATATATATATATATATATATAATATATTATATTTGTGTTGCGGTATATCTATTCGTAAATCATGTTTAAATTTGTATAATATCCGTTTAATATTATGACTAGTCCGATACGTAAAGTGTTTATAAAAATCAATTTTGTTCATAAAATATCCTTAGGTTTTCTATATTTACAAAAAAAATAGTCCTTATGTTTATGAAATTTGATTATTGACAATTTTAACCCCTTAAGTTCCATGTTTTACACTTTTAGTCCCCTAACTTCCAAGAATTACATTCTAGGTCTAAATAAGTTTTTAAAAGTGACAAAAGGCTTCATTAGACTCTAATAAGCCATATAAGTTGTGATAGCTTATAAATAAGCTCGGATGAGCTTATTTAAGCTTATTGGGCTTTTTGGGCCCGTTAAGGTCCATTAAGCATTCTAATGGTCCAATAAGGATTTCAAAATCACGTAAGCTCTCAATAATCTCCTCTAAAATTATTGAAGCTGTTAAGCTGCTTTTACAGTTTGGCTTATCCGTAAGCCAATAAGCTCTCGGTAATGGGCTTTTGGGCCCAATATGAACTCGTTAAAGGTTTTTAAGGTGTGGGCTTATTTTTAAGAGATCCAATAGTTTATCTAAGTCTATAATAAGCTCCATAAACTGCATAAGCTCACAAATAAGCTGTTCAAACTTATTCGTGGCTTATGGACCCATTTTGGCCACGATAATGGGTTGCCAAGCCCATTAAGGGTCCGATTTGGTTCTAATGTATATTAGGGTTCATATGAGTCCCACAAGTATATCAAACCCCTTAATAAGTTCAAGGAGCTTATTAATAAGCTGTAGAACCCACAGTTATGGCCTGTTGGGCATGCTTGGCCTAATAGTGGGTTGTTGGGTTTAATAAGCCCCCTAATTCCCAGATAAGCCAAAACCATAAGCCATGTTAACCCTTGGTGGGATACATGGCCCAACAGTTGACATATACGTCCATTGTGGGTGCGTATGGTTTGTGTTCATGGTGTTTAACCACAAGCCAAACACTTTAAGCTTATTTGACCCACCTATGGCTCGTGTTTAACACATGCAAACGCTCTACTAGTCAATATGCTCCTTCCCGAGCCAAGCCATCAAGTTATCATATAAATGTTTATGTGTGGTTTTCGTGTAAATCGTGTCCAAGTGTTAGAACTCCACGTTGGTCCTTATACTCATGATAAAATAAATTTGATTAAGCTTTAGCTTGTTCTTAAACCTTGCTTTGCACATTTTAACATAGTCTAGCACCTTACATGATAAGTATATATACATATATGCATCGTGAACCATGCATGGTTGAACCATGCATGTTCATACTCACATTAACTTGTTCCACACAAGTTAACATGACCCATTTCGACTAACAAGAAAATAGCAAGTAAGAATATAAATACGTATGAGTTAGACTCGACTTACAAGGAGTCCTAGCATCTTGTTTGGTGTTCTGAGAGTTGTGATCTAACCCGAATATATAACCTAGCTTAAATCCGTGGCTTCTTTACTTTCAAAACCTTACACGAATCAAACCCTAGCTTCCTTAATCACACTAAGATAACCTAAGTTACTTGTTCAAGAGTGATTGTGAGATTATGAAGGTGTTTGTTCGCGGCTTATGACCCAAAACAAGATAAGGGAATGAGATGGTTTTGCTTGGAGAGAGTATGTGTGTTTAAGAGTTGTAAGAAGTGTTAAGTGTCAAGTATGAGTGGGTTTATATAGGCTTAAGATTAGATAGCTTTTCTAGTCCCTAATCCAAACCAAACCGTGCCCTAATAGGGTGGTTTCATGGTTTCTAGTTAAGCACTCATGGTTTTGTTAATACCTCCTAAGTACATCCCATAAATGCAAGATCATTGTACAAGATTGCTTAGGATTTTGATAATTTTGAGTTTGTGTAGGGTGTGTGTTGGCCGCGGGTATCCAAGATACAAAAGAGATCCAATGTGGTCTTTATCCTTTGGTTAATAGCTTCTTAATCACAAGTTTATAAACCCTAAGTACACTATGATAATTAGTTAGGTGTAGTACTTGTACTTAGCATGGATAATAGAAGATTTCTAGTTGTTTAGGACACTTAGTCATGTAGTATTAGGAGGGAAAAAGAGATTTGAAATATCATGCAAGATATACAAGCACAATCTTTAATTAGGAGATAATTGTACAAGATTTGCTAGACCTAGTTGTTTACACATGAGTATTCTTTTTTAATCTAGCCACAATCGGCCTTCCTGGCTTAATAACACGAAAACCAAATCATTTTTGCATTTACAGGTTAAAAGTGGTTATTGGGTTGAGTCTAGGTAAGTCTAGGTATTTCCGGGGTGTGTCTAAACGTATTTTATTGCGAAACGTAAGCCTTTTACGTGACCAATAAAAATAAAACGCGCAAAGTTAATAATTATCTTCCTAATAATTACATAACATTTGCTTGACGTAAACCTTAATTTATTTGGTGACCGTTTATGTTGAATGATTATTTCTAGTCTACGTGATTTAGCTTAAAAGTTAAATTAAAAGTAAACGTGTACTGGACTAAAATAAATAGTGAAGAATAATAGGAGTCGTAAAATGACCTAAAAATCTGAAATGTTACAGTCTCCACCCGTTAAAAGAGCTTTTCCCTTAAAGCTTAAGACCTTGTAGTGGATGCGGACGCCCAATTTGTGAAGAGATGTGGGTATTTCTTTTTGAATGAATCTTCACGTTCCCATGTGAACTCAGGACCTTTCCTCGAGTTCCATCGAACATTGACAATTAGGATACGGCTTTGCTTTAACCATTTGACCTCTTGATCCCTGATCTCTACGGGTTCCTCCACGAAATGGAGCTTATCATCAATATGTAGTCGTTCCAACGGAATGGCTAATGGTTTGTCGGAATAACATTTCTTCAGATTCGACACATGAAAAGTACCGTGAACCCTACTTAACTCTTGAGGAAGTTCAAGTCTTTAAGCAACAGATCTAACCTTTTCCAGCACTTTGAAAGGTCCAACATATCCCTGGTTTAACTTCCCTCATTTGCCAAAATGTACGACCCCTTTCCAAGGTGAAACTTTAATCATAACCCTATCTCCAACTTGAAATTCCATCGGCTTACGTTTTAAATCGGCGTAGCTCTTTTGTCGGTCACAAGCGGCTTGAATCCTTTGCTTGATCTGAATGACCTTCTCGGTCGTCTCTTGAACTAAATCTGGACCGCTGAGTTAAAATTCTCCAACCTCGGCCCAACAAATAGGTGAACAACACTTTCGACCGTACAGTGCCTCAAACGGTGCAGCCTTGATGCTAGCGTGATAACTATTGTTATATGAAAATTCGACTAATGGAAAATGATTAACCCAACCATTTCCAAAGTCGATAACGCAAGCACGCATCATATCCTCGAGAGTTTGAATAGTCCTCCTGCTTTGTCCGTCCGTCTTCGAATGATAGGCAGTGCTCATATCCAAGCTTATACCCAAGGCCTTCTGTAGTAACTTCTAGAAATTTGATGGGAATTTAGGATCACGATCACAGATGATTGAGACAGGTATTCCATATCTTGTGACTACTTCCTTTATGTACATTCTCGCTAATTTCTCCATGGAATCAGTTTCTCTCATTGGCGTAAAGATTGCGGACTTTGTAAGTCGGTCAACAATCACCCAAATGGTGTCATAACCTTGCGACGACTTAGGAAGCTTGGTGACAAAATCCATTGTGATGTTATCCCACTTCCATTGAGGTATCTCGGGTTTCACCAACAAACCTGATAGCCTTTGGTGTTCGGCCTTGACCCTAGAACATGTTAAACATTTGCGGACATAGGTGGCGATGTCGGCTTTCATGTTGGGCCACCAGTATAGCTTCTTTATGTCCTGGTACATTTTGTCCAAACCCGGATGGATAGAGTATTTTGATTTGCGGGACTCGTGCATGATCACAGTCCTCAAGTCACCATAACATGGCAACCAACTCTTGCCGTTTAAGCATAGGGTTTCGTCGGCGCGCGGTTCCAATTTCTCCTCCCTGAACTTTTCTGGGTCTTTCAAAATTTCAACCAGTATACCTTCCACATCTTCAGTCTTGAGGTTTTCTGGTTTCCTTGCCTCAGACTGAGCCTCCAAAATCTGCTTAGGAAGATCTAACCCAATAGTCATGACTAAGGCTCGAACCCGCAGTGGCTCTCGTTCTTTCCTGCTCAAAGCATTGGCCACTACATTTTCCTTCCATAGGAGATAATGAATCTCACAATCATAATCACTGAGCAACTCCAACCAACGACGTTGCCTCATATTCAACTCCTTTTGGTCAAGTATGTGTTGTAAGCTCTTGTGATCTGTGAACACCGTACACTTGGTTCCATACAAGTAGTGCCTCCAAAGCTTTAAAGCGAACACTACTACACCGAGTTCCAAATCATGTGTAGTATAGTTCTTCTCATAAATTTTCAATTGTCGTGATGCATAAGCAATCACTTTTTCATTTTGCATCAGAACCGCACCCAATCCTTTATGCTACGCATCGCAATATGCTGTCAGATAGTTCTTGCAGTTGTTCCGACAACTCTTTCATTTCGGAAGGAGCTAATCGATAAGGTGCTCGTGCTACAGGTGCAACAAAAGGCATCAAATCAATTTGGAATTCCACTTGTCGAGTCGGTGGAAGACCCGGTAATTCTTCAGGAAATACTTCGAGAAAATCTCGAACGATTGGTACGTCCTCAAGTCGCTTCTCCCTCGACTTGTCTTCAGTATCCTTCGTAGTAACATGTAACGACCCACTCCGGAAAGGAGGCTGAAACGTCAAAATCATGGTGTCATATCAAAGCATAAATAAGGCATAAAGTCATAAATGATAACATAGGACAAGGTGGAA
>BQNB010070209.1:3149-33207 GCA_026074375.1 Tanacetum coccineum
GTCATTTTTATGCAAGAACGCTTTATTAATTAAATTGGTGATTTCCGAACACGTGTCGAATTATGTGGTTTTAATTAGTTTCCCACGTTTCTTATATAAAACTTGCAAAGTATTATATACTTCATATTCATCTTTGGATTGTTTGTCTTTATTATATAATTCACGGCATGAATTCTATACTTGTTTAATTTTTCATATGTAATATATACGGAATATATTACATGCTTTGCGTTTACTTTTCGATTTATTTTATTTAACCAACCACCAAACTATTACAACTTGGAAATCTAAATCTTTATCAACGTGTCGCGTTGGCGTAACCATTCATCGGGAAAACCCAAATACAGTATCCTAGGCTAGTGGGTCTTATCCGTTAAGATAAATCGCAACTTCTTGATCGAGCCGTTCCGGTTTTCCGTTTGTGTTGTGCTTAATATGTGCAGTTCTGCCAATCGTTCTACAACATCGATGTGAGTTTATAGCCCCATGTTTTACTGTTGTTATATATATTTTGGGTGAGAACATGCTTGTTTGCAACTTCATTCACATGATTGACTTATGCTTGTTACATGATCGTTTACATATTGGTTTAAATACTCATTTACATAGCTCGTTATGGGGTACATTATTTGACTTCATTTTTGGTCACAAATACATACTTTACTTTTGAAATGATTACGGATTAGCTTAAGGGGAATGAACTGATAACTACAAGTAAATGCCCGGGTGTTCTTGGAGGGGACACCTGCGAGGGGTACATATTCATTACTGCCCGGGTGTTCTTGGAGGGGACACCTGTGATGGGTACATATGGTTTTCATTACTGCCCGGGTGTTCTTAGAGAGGACACCTACGATGGGTACATAGTGCATCGGTTTCATGAACTTAGAGTAATCGTAGTCATTGTTTTATACACACATGAATATTTACTGTGCCTTGAATAGAGTGGCAATACATACTTGAAACATTTTGGTGATATATATATATATATATATAAATATCATACATGCTTTGAACAATTGCGGTACAACGTTCATACGTACATTTTTGTGACTATTTGGGGATTGAAATGGTCATGCATACTTTACAACTATTTGATTTCTAAAAATCATACATACATTTTGGAAGGACATTTAAGGATTTAAACGGTCATTTATACTCACATGGATATTTACTGTGCCTTGAATAAAGTGGCAATACATACTTGAAACATTTTGGTGACATTAAATTGGTTATGCATTCTTTATAAATCTTTGGATAGATTTGAAACTTTAGGCTGACATTAAATGGTCATGCATTCTTTATAAATCTTTGGGATAAGATTGGTACTTTTGGTGACATTAAATTGGTCATGCATTCTTTATAAATCTTTGGGATAAGATTGGTACTTTTGGTGACATAAAATGTGTCGTGCATTCTTTATAAATCTTTGGGATTTTTACATGGTACTGTGATGATACAGTGGACAAATACATTCATTTGAAACTTACATTCATATTTAAACTAACCTATGAACTCACCAACTTTATGTTGACCGTTTTAAGCATGTTTTTCTCAGGTGATATAGATACTTGGCTTACTTGAAGTGCATTGGAGTCTATACATTCAAGTTTTTCATGGTGATGCAATTATGGGACAAATGTTATATCAATTTCAAGGAAATCAACGAGATTATTTTTCAAACGACACATTTAGAGGTCGTTCTCTTGTATCTAACGCTGTGGATTAGGAAGTAAATCCCCGGACATACTTCCGCTGCGACACTCATTTTTGGGGGTGTTACAAATACGTTTCCCTAAGATATGACTATTTGAAGCTCGACATGTTTGAATTGCAATATAAATTGCCAAAACATTGCCCGTGATGAAGTTATAACCCGACAATATCTAAATTCCCTTCCAACATGGTATACGTTGTTTGTCAGTGATAGCTAATCAACCCGAACAGGGATGTCATATCCAATACGATTTTATTTATAACATCCGCTCTCACAACAAGTAATTGACAGTTCATGATAATAGGCTCAGAGGGTTATCGCTACTTAGGCAAACACGTAATCATGTTAAAATGTACACTTGCGTCAAATTTGTAAAACAATGCATGTTTCTCACCCCAAAACTTGTAAATCATTATAAATGTAAAACGTGAGGTTATGAACTCACCTTGAGTGAGTGAATCGACAATGTAAAACACAAACTGAAAATGCGTCACGAAAACGTCCGAATGCAACCTAATTAATTGTAGGTCGTATGAGTACTAAGTACTTTGAATAACTAATACCATATATAACTCTATATAGCTACATCACCATCTATTTGTATTGGTGAATTTATAAAGTAAGAATGTTTATGAATATCACTTTAGTAAAAATGGCGTAACTTTCTCGTTTTATGTCTGTTTCGTACGTTCTTTACGTCCACGGTTTCGTATTAAGAAGATTTACCAAAATATTACATTTTAATATTTTAAGTCCTCTGATGAACAGTACTTTTTACTGTTCATGCACTTTTATAAATTTAGTTATCGTAATCTCGTAAAAGTCGTATCTTATTCGTTTTAATTCCGTTTTTAGTGATTCCTTCGAGCACGTATTCGTATTTAAAATTTCTATCTAAATAAAGTATTTTTCAAATAATATCTTAGATGAACAGTAACTTATTTTATAAAATCACTTGTTATATATTTAATTATATAAACTTGCAACTAGCATAACTTCTTCGTTATAGCTTGATTTTTCGAGTTCTCTATATGCCTACGATCGTCATGACATGTAGTATTTTATAAAATATAAAATATATACTTTATTTTTGAATTTCAAACAGCAAGTTTGGATCATTTGCTTAAAAGGTTTATAAAATTTGTTTTTATAAGTTTTTAGCTTAGTAAATTTGTTACAAGTCCACTACAATGTCTTATACCACAAACCTTATATACTTTAGGTCCTTAGTCCATCATTTGTCCAAGAGTACAAGTCCTTATATTTCTTTTACTTATAATACTTTATAAGTAAAACCTTTAAACATTATTTTTATATACTTTTATAAAATTAACCAACATTGTATAATTTTATATTCAATTACCACATATTTAACTTCCATATAACATTGCAAAGTATATTAAAACATGATCAAGGGTAAAAATTATTTTACATGTTAATATGTTTCCTAGATGGTGATTCACTATATAAACATCTTATACACATAAAATCACAAATGTAAAGAGTGTAGGGTTTTTAGATGACCTTAATATGAAGTATGGTGATAAGAAACAAGAACCAAACCCTAGTTTAGAATCAAACCCGCGCTTCCAAGACTTAGAAAACCCTAATTCCCTAGAAACCGTAATCTTAAACATTTCTTGATTAACCTTGTAAAATGCCATAAACAAGCTTCATATGCCTTAAAGATATCTTAGTAGATGTTAGAACATTGATACTTGTAATAAAAATTAGTTTGTATGATTTAGAGTGTTTGTGTTTGGTCGTGGGCTAGAAGGGAGAGACAAGAGAGATATGTGTTGTTTTCACTAAGAAAAGTGAGAAATCCGCAAAGAGAGCTTCTGATTTGTAGTTAAGTCTTGATTTTGAAGTCCAAACTTTTTAGGTGCAAACAGATCCGAAGGGACTGTTTTGAAGTATTGGATTTACTTAGGAGTATTGTGCAATGTAATATGGCTCTTTGGGAATCACGAGGTTGTTAATTTAATCATAAATGATGTAGATGATTTTTGGTATGAATTATGGTAGTCAGTAAGTAGAGTTTTTGTGTACGTTAGTCACGTTAAAATTCTGCAGTTTTAAACAAATTGTGACTAACTAGTGAAACTTGTTAAATCGGAAGTGGTTAAAAGTTGG
Organism: Tanacetum coccineum; assembly: GCA_026074375.1. Taxonomy (NCBI): domain Eukaryota; kingdom Viridiplantae; phylum Streptophyta; class Magnoliopsida; order Asterales; family Asteraceae; genus Tanacetum; species Tanacetum coccineum. Next base: position 7,003 of record BQNB010070209.1, read on the forward strand.
GTTAGTGACGGGGTGACCCATAGGGTTAATAAACACACTTGACATCCATCAGATGAATTGTTACATGTGCATTAAGCTTTTGGCTATTAGCGTGGTAACACGAATTTATTTTGTTGTATAGATTTGTGCTAGTTGTTTGTGAAGCTTATTATTGGAATCTTTTGGAAAGCTAAGCAAAGGTGAGTTTCATAGCCCCTTTTTCTCATGTTATTTTGGGGTGAGAATGATGCTTGTTTTACTGTCGTGTTAAAATGTTTTTAAGCTTGCTGTAGTTATGTGTATTGGATCGTGGGCACGTTCCGTCCCGTTGTGTTGCGATATGATATGTTTGGTATTATGGATCCCAATATGCAAAACGAGGTGTGATGGTGGTAAGACTGCGTGAGCTAATATGAGGCTATGTAGCACACATATGTAGCTAATATGATTGTGGATCATGGGCACGTTCTGTCCCATTATTGTTAATTGTTGTCATGAATTATTTTGGTAATTGCAGCAGCTAATTGAAAGTTTATTTTGGATAATTGGTGTATGTAGTAAACTATGATTCTCGCTCAACTTTATGTTGACATTTTAAGCATCATTTTTAGGTGAGCTTAATGGTGCTAAGATAGCGAAGTGGCTAGAAGAGACCGTAGGAACTTGAGTTTAATTATGCTTTTGTTTGAATAAAAAGCCTTTGCATGAATTGAATGGATTATGTTTGCATGTCATTTATGGGACGAGACTCCTTTCTCTTAATAAGACATCGTTAGGTTTTGGGTAGGTTATGAATTGTGTCTTTGCTTTACTTTAGTTTCATTTTAGTATTCTCTATATAGATCCATGTGTTGTGTTGATTTCCTTCTTGTTTACGCCTCGCGTTGCCGCATTGCGGTGGGTGACAGATTTTATAGGTATAAGAGCCATTCGGTTATAGAGAGTGGGTGGTTTAGCCTAGGCGTAACCTAGGAGTCCTCATGTAGATGCATTTAGGGTTTAAGTTGTTTAATGCTATAACTGCTTGCTTCCCCTTCTATTTTTGCATAGGGCTTTTTATTATATATTTTATATTTTGCTAAGTTTTTCATTTAGTTTCTTTTGTCTACATTCTTTGATATAATATTTATTACCTTTCTTAGTATTTTAGCTAGGTTTTTCCTCACCGTAAGAAGTCTTGGTTGGGGTAAACCGTTTCCCAACTGGACTTAAGCGTTATAAGGAGCCTCTTGTGGAACCGAAGGAGATAAGATAGTTGATCGTTTGTCGAATTCGCGTAATAGGGCTGGACCCGCGGAGTCGGGTGATTCTTGCGGAGGCAAAGTCAAACCCCAGAGGAGGCTAGCATAAGTTTATCCCGTCCTTTACCCTGTCATGTTGTTATTGATTATTTCTTTAAGATATTTCATATTTTAGGAATTGTTGCGAGATTTTTGGTCCTTTATGTTGTTTCAATTTCAATTTGATATAAGTAAGTAGTTATTTGATGAAGCATCTTTTATGTGTATAGTTGAGTGGTTTGGATGTGCAATGTGGTATATGGCTTATATGTGAATTATGATTGATATGGGTAATCTTGGAAGTAAGTACACGTGTGAAAGGAGGCACTTATAATTATGGTGGCCAACATAATTATAAAGGCATCACACACGTAGACTTGTGACCATGATTGCATTTATTTGTGTTTGAATGTAAGGTGGTAGTTTTATAATATGTTTTTTTTTATTTGTTATGTGTATTCAATGATAAGGATGATGGTAATTGGTAGGAATTATTCTTTAATTGGAATGTTATGTAAGTTGAGGTTGTATAGATAGTAAGTTTCCCTTCTATCTAGTATTTGTGGATACCTAGTATTGCTATTATTGTAGTTGCTCGTTGCTCGGTTGTTTGTTCGGATTTCTTAAGTCTAAGCTTAGCATCCCTTCATCGTACTTTGTTAGTAAGGATACTTGATTTTCCTATTCGACGTCTCGATGTATATTGGTTGTTCGGAATCTGCTTTTTCAGATATAGCCGCGTTTCGTTAGTTCTTTCATTGCATTGATTACTCGTATGAGTATCAAAGTTTCTTTTAAGCACTAATTGTTCCTAACATATTAGTGTGGATCATTACTCCCTTCTTTGTATATCCTGGTTTCGGAACTCGTTGGCGACGTGTTATTATCGATGCTTTTAGGTTTGCTCTAAATTTTTTAGTCGTTATTTTGGGATAAGTACCTTACATTTTCTTTTGGGACGTAAACGTCTTGCATGAGTTTCTTAATTAACATATTTCATGGGGTAACGTCTGTACGGTGTTTTACGATCCCTGTTGGTATTATGATGTTATTTGTTTGATTAACATATTTCATAATTGATGTCTAATTATAAAAACTCTTTGGAAGCATTGTGTTAGTGTTTGAGAAAAACTGTGTTTAAAATGATCTTTGTAAATAGAATAATGTTTAAATGGTCTATACAAATAGGATATGAAAATTTTTCAGTGGTTTAATAAATTTTTAAAAGTTGGTTTAAAGTGATTCATAGTGGTAAGGTACGATATACCATTAGATAACCATCTCTAGATTTTTTTATGACAACCAGAATGAATTTTATAAAGATTAAATTTAAGACAATTTTATTTATTATTTAAATGATTTTTATACTTAAGTGACTTTCTTTATTTAAAATTGATTTTCTATAAAAAACATTTATTTAATTGGTCTTTTCGAGTAATGTTGATATTGGTTTAGAATTCCGTCTTTTGTATTGATGTTTTTTTATGTGTTTCATTTGTCGTGATATGTTGTTGATTCTTTCATGGTTTTTTGCTCGGTGCATATACGTATCCTTTCTTCAAAGGATTCTTATGTCATTTGATCAACGTCTATTTGCATTATGTGGAAATCTCCTTATGCATTCTAGCCTTGGACTCGATATCGTTTGTTATCCTAATTCGATTGTTAGTTAACCCTTGGGTTGTTGATACCGTTGAGTCGTGGAAGCTTTGATGTGCTTATGGGAATGGACTGGTTGTCCAAGAGGAAGTTTGGGATAGTATGTCATGAGAAGGTGGTTAGGATACCGTTGGAAGGTGATGAGATACTTCGGGTTCATGGTGAACGTACTCAAGGAGTCGTGAAAACCTTAATGAACACTAAGGTAGGTGAATCGAAATTGAGTGATATTTCCGTCGTACGAGATTTAATGATGTGTTTCCGAAAGATTTGTCGATGACCACCACAACGACAGGTTGAGTTCCACATAGATTTGGTTCATGGAGCGACGTCAGTTGTGAAGTCTCCATATCGTCTAGCACCCTTGGAAATGCAAGAATTGTCTGAACAAATTCGAGAGTTGAAGACAAGGGTTTTCATACGACCTGTCATTTCCGTGGGAGCAATAGTGTAGTTTGTTAAGAAGATAGCATGGAGTTTCATTTGAAGTTGAGTTGGAATTTACTGAGGAAGAGAAGTTGTATGTAGGTTACTAGTGTGGGCTGTGAAGAATTGGGAAGTACCTACGACACATCCTGAGATATGATTATTCTTAGGATTGGCAAGTTACTTACCTACGTTTCATCGCACACTTTACTAAGATTTTTAAACCCATTACTTCCCTAACTGAGAGGAATCAGAAGTATGAGTGGGGCGCAGCAACATAAGAGCTTTCACGGACTTTGAAGAATAATTTGTGGACGCTTTGATAAAATGATGTAGTGTTGATACGTGCGTTTGAAAGGGAGAGTGAAACTAAAACAAGAAAGGAGCACTGTCATGACTATCCAGTCAAGTGTTAGGGACAAGATATTGGCTACTTCAAGTGAGACGTCCAAGGTAGAGAACGCGCCAGCAGAAATGTTGCGTGACCTGGACCAACAAATGGAAAAGAGAGCAGATGATGGTTGTACTTTATGGATTAAATTGTATAGTAAGTATGAGTATGAAATTCGCTACCATCCAGGTAAGGCAAATGTGGTGATTGAGGCGTTAAGTAGGAAGGAACGAGTGAAACCTAGACGTGTTCGAGCGATGGCTATGTACTTGTTCAAGTATGGAGCAAGAGGAATGATACTAACAGCCAAAGTGAAGGCGTTAAAGCAAGCGAACGTTACTCGCAGAACCTACTTAACTGTTTAGATCAATAGATAGAAAGAAAAGGAGACGAGAGGTTAGTATTTTATGGATGTATATGAGTTCTGGTTAGTAGGAATGACGTGGATGTCAGTACTGGATGAGGCTGATGCATCATGGTATTTGTTACATACGGTAGCAGATAAGATGTACTATAACCTTGGATCACATGTATGGGTAGCCAACATGTAGAAAAAATATGTAGTTACCTATGTTAGCATATTGTTGGATTTGTTTTTAGAGTAAAAGCTGTGATGTCGAAGACTTTTGGCTTACTGCAATAGCCTGTGATACTTGAGTAAAAATGAGATTGAACCACCTTGAATTTTATCACTAAATTTCCAAGATCAAAGTAGTGAGTATGATGTGATTTGGGTGATGGTCGATAGACTGACCAAGTAGCTCATTTTTTAGCTATACAAGAGATTTCAAGATGTGAAGTTGAAAAGGATTTTTATTGATAAGATAATAGCAAGGAATGGAATTCTGGTGACCAATCTATAACACCCCAAATTGGGTTGCTCAAGAATTTGGGTTGAGAGTGTTACTTCATAGATCAATAACACAAGATATATATAAGAACGACCATTTAAAAGTCGTTTAAAACTGATACATTGGATTTAACAAATTGTTTGTTACAAAAGCCCGAAGCTTCACTTGTTCGTTGTTCAAAATACAAAGATTCTAGTCCATAACAAATATTTCCCCAAAATGTAATGCAACCAAATCTTTAATGCATATGACTTCCAAAATAACAACCACCAATGTATCCCTTGTCTTGTACCGCATTGATCTCCTAAGAAAACATGCTTTAAAACGTCAAAAATAATGTTGGTGAATTCATAGGTTTGTAAAATGTATAATGTAGGACCACAAGATTTCCCCATGATAATGCAACAGATGCAAACATCACAAAATGTAATTACGTTTCCCTAAGCTCATGACACTGAAGCTCGACATGTATGAATTGCAATATAAATTGCCAACATTTCCCGTGATGATGTTCTAACCCGAAACATACCAAATCCGACATGGTATACGTTCGTTTGTCAAGTGATAGCTAATCACCCGAACGGGGATGTCAATCCCAAATAGATCTATTTAGAAATCTGTCTCTACATAAACGAGTATTGACAGTTCATTTGATATGGGCTCAGAGGGTTATCGCTACTTAGGCAAACACGTAATCATGTTAAAATGTACACTTGCGTCCAATTTGTAAAAGAATGAGTTTACTTACCAAAACTTTGTAAATCATTATAAATGTAAAATGTGGGGCTATGAACTCACCTTGAGTGAGTGAATCGACAATGTAAAACACAAACTGAAAATGCGTCACGAAAACGTCCGAATGCAACCTAATTAATTATAGGTCGTATGAGTACTAAGTACTTTGAATAACTAATACCATATATAACTCTATATAGCTACATCACCATCTATTTGTATTAGTGAATTTATAAAGTAAGAATGTTTATGAATATCAATTTAGCAAAAATGGCGTAACTTTCTCGTTTTAAGTTCGTTTCGTACGTTCTTTACGTCCACGCTTTCGTATTAAGAAGATTTATTAAAATATTACATTTTAATATTTTTAGTCCTCTGATGAACAGTACTTTTTACTGTTCATGCACTTTTATAAATTTATTTTTATAAATTTAGTTATCGTACATCTTTTTTTTTTTTTTTTTTTTTTTTTTTTTTTTTTTAAGAGGTAAAAAGTCATTCTTATTCGTTTTAATTCTGTTTTAAAGATAAAAATGGGTTGATTTTTTTTTTTTTTTTTCCTTTCTAGCACGTCTTCGTATTTAAAATTTCTATCTAAATAAAGTATTTTTCAAATAATATCTTAGATGAACAGTAACTTATTTTATAAAATCACTTGTTATATATTTAATTATATAAACTTGCAACTAGCATAACTTCTTCGTTATAGCTTGATTTTTCGAGTTCTCTCTATGCCTACGATCGTCATGACATGTAGTATTTTACAAAATATAAAATATATACTTTATTTTTGAATTTCAAATAGCAAGTTTGGAACATTTGCTTAAAAGTTTATAAAATTTGTTTTTATAAGTTTTTAGCTTAGTAAATTTGTTACAAGTCCACTACAATGTCTTATACCACAAACCTTATATACTTTAGGTCCTTAGTCCATCATTTGTCCAAGAGTACAAGTCCTTATATTTCTTTTTCTTATAAACTTTAATAAGTAAACCTTTAAACCATTAATTTATATATACTTTTATAAATTAACCAACACTTGTATAATACTTATACTTCCGTTTACCACATGATCTTAACATCCATATAATATATGAAAAAGTATATTAAACCATGAAGCTGACCCAAACAACTTGATTCTAGTGTGCAAAGCATATGGTTAATAACTAATTAATCATCCCCCAATCTAAACAGATACTACTATTGAAATATAAGCTTATCCACTCAACTAAAAATGATTTCTTAATAGATAAAGTAAGCATTTTTTACAGAGTCTTGATGCTTGGCTAAGCTTATTGACTGAGAATGCAGTAAACAGCTTCTTTATTGAATGATAAAGTCATGATCATTTGAAAAAGCTTATGCATAATAACTTATCATACCCCAACCAAACTAAAACTATTAAGTGAAACAATGGTTCCTTAATAGATATGGCAATCATAAGAATACCGAGTAAATGGCAATCACAATAGTAAAAAAACAGCATAATGTATAAAATGAAGAACAATTTAAGATGGCCATATAATATAAATTTCCATTCCATTTAACCATCCATTACATATTCCTACATATATTCCTACATATAACTAAATAAACCTAGACATACTACATGCCTACATATATACCTAACCAGCTCCAACCAGCTTCATCAGGAAAAAACACAAACATATGCACAAAACCCCAAACCCATCACACCTAATATTATTCACACAAATCTATTATAGCAGAATGAACTTTTAGCTCCTTAACACCATCAAAATTTTCATCCGCAAGCTGGGTCAAACGAGACAGCTTAAGCTCCAACCTATCCTTAGTTTCCTTAAAACAATCAATAGCATCCTTCCAAGCATCTTTGTCACTCTTGCTCTCCATCTCACGAATTAATGTACGCACCCTTGTTAGACTAGCCTTAACATTAGCAATCTTATCATGAATATATTTTGTAAAAGCCTCCCCCTCAGCAATCTGTTGCTCAAAGAAAATCTTTATCACCTTTGGTATCTCTGTCTCACCACTAAGAACAATGATCTCATCCAAAACGAGAGTGGTGTGACATTTGAATTGCAACATGATGATGCCATGGATGAATTAAGTGTTTAAATTAAAGTCAAATGGTTTTTTTTATCAGTTGTGGTTTTTTGATCAGGGGTGAAGATGATATAGGGTTTTGTTTTGATGACTTTATCGGTTAGGGCAAATGAAACAAATACGAGTATATTTATATATGCATTGAATATCAAATTAGACTCAAACTAATAGCCTTAACTCAATTCATGTAGTGAATATCAAATTAGACTCAAACTAGATAGACTATAAAATCTCATTTCTAACCCCTCAAAATTACATAAGTTATCATAAATGTGTGACCATATGTATCGAATTGTGACTACACTTAAATAATGTGTGATAAAATATGACTCTATGATTTAGACACCTAAATAAATACTTCATGTGACCATATATAACATCTTGAATTTAATCACACAATTTGCTATAAATAATAATCACATGAATATTTCACAATGTGACTATTTTGAATGTATTGGTCACATATAATACCCTTAGAATGTGGCCATAAACATAATTTAGATACACATTTGTGATATGGTGTGACTATTGTAAAGCCTATAGTCACATGATCATGCTACAATTAAATGTGACTATACACATTAAGTTTTGGCAAGCAAACACACACTAAACTTTAGACAGACATATTAACTTACGTGACCATATGTATCGAATTTTGGTTACACTTAATCATGTATGTCTATGGTTTAGTGTGACCATATATGACATTTGGTCACACTGTTTAAGTGTGTGACATATATTTGTCACTTTTAAATGTATATCATGACTAATGCTTCAAACTTACTTTTCAGTTGTCACACATTTCAAATTCATATGTGCTTAAATATTCAGAAAAAAATAGCAGTCACTTTTAAATAATGTGTGACAAACTTGACTATATGATTTAGCCACATACACAATTACTTCATGTGACCATATATGGATTTTGGTCACACTGTTCAATTGTGTGACATATATTTGTCACATATGTATATATATAGTGTGACTAATATTTCAAACTTATTTGTATCTGTCACACGTCCCAAATTATAAGTGACTAAATAATCAACAAAAAATTACCAGTTAAGTCTAGTCACATAAATATTCAAATGTGTGACAACGAAATTCTGAAATGGTCACACAAAATGAGTTCAAGTGTGGCTGTTTATTTTATCCTGGTACATTGAGTCACATAAATATCTGACTATATTGCTGTTCAAAAAACAGCATGTGTGACTAAATCCCAGATTTGTACTAGTGTGTGTGCGGTTTGTTTTGGTGATCTAGCATTATAAAGTGTTCATGCATAAAACTTTCTAAATTATTTTAGATAAAACTACACGATTGTCCTTGTGGTTGTACCCAAAATACGTCGTTAGTCTCAAAAACAAAATAAGTCTTCTACCATCCCCTTAATCCAAATTTTGTCATTCCAATGGTTCCTTTGACCTAATGCGCATTAGTTAACCATTTGAACCTATAACACCCCCATTTTTGACATATAGCAGCGAAAGCTAATATGGGGTATTATTTCATAGTACAACAGTCATAATCACAGAAAATGAATCGTAAAAAGACATTTTCGGAAAATTTGGTTATCATTCATTTATTCATTAGAGTTTTTACAAAAAGTGAGGTCCCAACATCTAAAAACATAAAGTTTGAATGATAACAGTTTAGCCATCTTCAAGTTTGTGCCACTCCGTGCCATAAGTTGCTTAATTACCTGAGATAAACATGTTAAAAAGTCAACACAAAGGTTGAGTGAAATTCATAGGTTTAAGTAAGGTAGTTTGAATACAAGTTTAATAGTGGGTTATATTGTTATACACCCATAGTTTGTAATAATTGCATGCATGTACAATTATTATGGAAAACAATATTATTGCCCTAAGCTCATGACACCGAAGCCTTAGGTTAATCAATAACCACAAATAATTGCCCCAACGGGTGTCTTTGCCAAACACCCGCAAAGTTATTCAAATGTGTGCTATTGGTTACCGACAGTATAGGTACACCAACGGGGAGTCCAGTCCCAAATAGATCTATTCACAGCATTCGCGCTTACCCTGACGAGTAATTAACGGTTTATGATAGTGGGGACTTAATGACAAAAGTAGGGACTTAGGCAATAATGTATCAGGATAACATACAGAAAAATACTTGCATTCATGGTTTATAGCATGTATCCCCCTCGCGGGTTTATGAAACATTTAAAAGATTGAATGCGAGGCTATGAACTCACCTTAACAGTACAAGGAAATCTGATTGATGGCAAAAGTATATGAAATGAAAGTAACGGCTTCGTCACACAACCTGGTTAATATGTCAAGTCTTGGTTTGATTGGATATGTTTTATGTCATAATGAAATATCATTTTGATTGGATTTATTATGGAAGTATCGTATCACTGTTTGGGCCATAATAATTCAGAGGTCATGTAGTAAACGTTTGAGGAGCCAGGACACTTTAAATCATAAATCCAGCAAACTCATCAAAACGTATACTCAAATAAAACCCCTTACATGAAGCTCCCTAGTAATGTGATACATTATAGTTTTAAGTTTCTTCAAAAGCTAGAATAATTTATATATACATTTTTATAATTAATATAAAAATATAACATTTTATAAGTTTGCAAAATTAGTAATATATACCCATATGCATGGAAACTTTTGCAAAACAAGTCCAAAAAGCCATGCAAGGTTATTTTAAGATTCCAAGTGATATTTGCAGGTTATAGCTTATTAGAGTAAGCTAAAATAAGATGTTCTAATGTAACAAAAGTTTAGAAAAATGATTCATTAGCTAGAAAATCAAAACGAGTCGTTTTTAGGGTTTTTATCAAAAACACATAGGTTTGAGGATTCAAAGCTTCAAATAAGATTTCTTATATGATATTAAGAGTATTATGAACATTATTGTACAGAATATAAGCTTATGGAACAAGATCTTAGGCTTACTAGAGCTAAAATAGGTCAAAATGGGTTTTTCGGGTTCGTACGCCTAGTAACGACTTCAAGGCTTCATTTTTCTTGATTCTTGGCTTCTATTTTGAGCTTAGGGACTTCTCTTGATCTTCTATTGCTGTTATGGAAGGCTAGAATTCCATTTGAGGGTATGAGATAAGATGTGTGGGATGAAATGAAAAGGGTATATGTTTCGTGTATTTATAGGCTCAAAACCCTTAGTTCTTACGTTTTCTTGTTATCTAAGGGATTGATAAGTGTCTAGGCTAGTTAAGGTGACTAAAATGGGCTAGTAGGATGAGTATTATAAGCTAGAAACTAGCCATGAAGTGTTGGAAGGTGTTTTGGAGGCCACGACTAAAATGGAAACAAGGAGGTGATCAAGCAACTTATAAGGTGCTTGTAAGCTACTTGGTTGGCTGCTTGTGATGTCATAGAGGTGCTAGGGTGCTTGCTTGAGGTGCTTGGTTGCCTAAAATAGGTAAAAAGGAAAGAAAAGTGGTGCTGGGTTGGTTTTTCTTTTGGGTTTTAAAATGTGGATTAAGGTTAGGATTAAGGGTAATATAAGATTTAGGATTAGTGTTAGGACAAAGATTAGGGCTTAGGATTAAGGTTTAGGGCTTAGTTTTAGGTTTAGGGTTTAGTTTTTAGTTGAAAGTAAAATTAGGGTTTAGGGTTTTATTTTATTATTTAGGGGTTTAAAACATAGATTAGGGTTAAGATTATGGATAGATTAGGGTTTAGGAGTCATGAATTAAGTACTTGTACCTTGTGTTAAAGTGGTGTAAAGTTTAAACATGGTTTAGAAGCTTAAATGACATAATTAGGTTTTTTGGTATTATTGACTTGTACATTGAGCTTAAATGAGTTGTACATTGACTTAGAGGGAAAATATGATTCAAATATTATGCATTGTACTGTAAAAAACGAGGGAAAATAGGTGGGGTTCAAGTTAGGTTCGGTTAGGGGTTTACATGGTTGTGACATTCATATTATAATGGAGTGATAAGGAGGGAATATAAAATGTAATGTTGTACATTAAGTGTTTATAACTTAATTTGATTAGTGGTTTAAGTTTTAAAATGGGTAAAAAGGAAGAAATGGGTCACGGGTTTGGTTTATGGTTCGGATTAGGGTTTTGAGCTTAAAAAACTGTGTTTCAAGTGATTAAAATGAGGGGATATGTTGTTTAAAAGTGCGCATTGCTTGCTTGTAACTTATTGTTGATAGTTTGTACGAAATTTTGTAAGAAATTATAGAGGGTACAAATGGCTTATTTGTATTCGTGCTTTAAAGACTTGTACATTGTGCTTTAAGGTGCTTGTACCTTATTTTGGAGGGAAAATGTATTCAAATGAGATGCTAAGATACTTGTACATGTGCCTTGATTATTTGTACATTCATCTTGAATGTATACTTGTTAATGAAATTAGGGTTTAGGCATAAACGATAACGGTTAAAGTTCATTTGATAATAATGTTGTGAAAACTTCGTTAAATAGATAACGTATATGATGAAATGGATAATAGATCATTGACTTGACATGTTATGATGTTTGCTTGACATAAATGTAGATAGGATTGACATAGGTAGGTTGCGTGAGCTCGTTTACTTTAGAGATGCAAGTTACGTTGCATAATGAGATAAAGCGAAAAATTTTCCCTGTATAAAGGTGGTATATAAAGTGCCATCTAATTTAATAGATGGATATTACGAGTGCTTAATTTAATAGATGGATAATACAGTGCATCTAACAATTAATAGATGGATAATACAGTGCATCTAATTTAATAGATGGATATTTACATTGATGAAAATTTACGGGTTGTTATATGTATACAACTATTTAATGCACCAATGCACACATATAATTAATGTTATAATTAATGCTATTATTAAAATACCCAATTACTCTAAAGTATAATTAATATAATACATGGTACAAACCAAACAAGCTATTAATCAATAATACCATAAACCCTTTCTTCTAAGCATTTGTCAAACCCGCAAGCCAAACCAGTGTCTAGCATTCATATATGGAACGCGAAAATTGATCTTTCGATTGTATTGATTATTGTTACAACAATTAATTAAAATTAAACATCTTATGTTTAAGAACACTTTTTATAATTACACTCATTACATGAAGATATGTCACGTGTATCTAAAACAAAGTTTGGAGAATCAAACATACTCAAAACGCGATTTTTGTATGATAATACCAAACGAAACCATCGATTATCATTTCTCGCCAACGACAAACCGCTTTTGGTACTAGAAACACTACAGTTATCTCTGCTATTATTATTATGAAATTATGTTGCTATAGTCTCATAAATATTGCTATTCCAGCATAAAATATCATAGCTACTCTGTAAGCTATTAGTACGTGAATTGATCGATCGTAATAATTGTCAGTCAAAAATCATGATTGCAGGTTGCCGCCGTTGCAACGCGGGGTTACCCCTGTAGTGCTTTTATTATTTTAAAAGATTTATCCTAATAAATTACCATCGTGTAATGTATAAAAAAATATATTTGCTTTAACTATGTTTCAAGAAAATTATTCACATACATTTCAAAAAAATTCTACGCTGTCACATGATATATGAGAGTTAGTCTTTACCACTTTTGTTAGTGCAAATATTACGATATTTAAACTAAACAAGTCCTTTGGTTTTAATAATGACAAACAAGTAACTTGTAATACATAACGTAAAATGTGCTAAATTTACGGTGATCACTAACTATCAATATACATTCATCAACACCTCTCGACGTCTCGAGTCTACTCATGCTTCAACAAAAGGTACGAATATGTTTGTTAAGTTGCATTATGATCAACCTATTTAACAAACCATTGAAATGTTTAAAATACTTTTTAGAGTCGTTAAAGAATATTTTATACCACTTAAATAATTAATCTTTTGTTTAACTACTAATTAAATATATTAAATAATAGGACAAAATAATTAGTGAATAAGGACAAAACTAAATATTCTTGTCTAACCATTTATAGTAATAAATCTTATATAAATAACCAAATCAAACATGTTTAGCCATTTATAGTAAACCTTTTAGAACCTTGTACTTAAACTATTATTTAAGTACAATTAGGGATTTTTAAAAGATTTGGGGTTAATCACAAATTGACAAAAACTGTCCCAGCTCCTCCTACGGATCAACCAAAACCAAAGACGGATCTAGGCTATGGTGAATCCGTGGTATCGAATTATTGATTGCCGTTGGGGCACAATTTAAATTTCAAATGTTGGCTATAAATACCAACCTCATGTTTTCATTTTAAATCATCTTTTTCATCAGTTTTATCTTTTGTTTTCACACACCATATTCATGTTTTAAAACCCCACTAAACCCATGATCATAATGCTTCTAACCTTTATTTGTTGCAAGCATGATTCCTCATGATCATAAAACACAAGGTTTGTTATTGTTGGGCCATAAACATATTTGGGTTTGGCTGTACCGAAGATAAGGGATTTTGGTTTTTAGCTTTTGTACCGGATAAAGTTGTAAGGCTAATGTTAGGTTGTTCTTACCTCTGAAGTAGGAAGTAGGACTCGATATTTAGCTTAGTACCGGATAAAGTGTAAGCGACGTTGTATGGTTTTCTTTGCCTAAAAGGAGCTTGTTTATTTAGTGAAGTAACTCTTAGTTGGGTACTCGAGGAGTGGAGTAGGACGAAGAGGAGCTTCGTAGCCGAACCACTATAAATCATCGTGTCCGGTTTGCGCTTTCTTTTACTTATCGCTTTACATTTATATTTGCCTTTATCGCTTTATATTTATATATGCATTTTATCTATATTTGTGTTATATATATTGTGTTGTGATGATATTCTTTATTTGATATTCTCTAGTATAGTTATTGTAGTATAAACTTGATTGGTTGTTTGATATAAAAGTTTTAAGTTTATAATGGAAACGTATTCACCCCCCTCTACGATTCCACAATTGGTACCAGAGCCACTTCGATCTAGTTTTCAAAACAAATGGTTTTTAAAATAGATCACGGTCCATGTATCAAATTTCCTATCAAGCGACACATAATGTGAAAAGTTCTTTGTTTAATACTTACAAGTTTTAGTGTTAAATATAAAGTGTTACAACAGCTTTTAACGGTCTTTTAAAAAATGCCATACAAAAGGAATAATGTGTCTAAAATTGAAATAAACGATTCTACCAAAATTTCACCACTTGTGCGATCCACGGATCCACCATAATGGTGGGATCCGCTCCATGGGATCCGCCTATGGCATTTTCGTTTTTGTCTTACTTTAGAAATTCTGTAGAAAATTCAACCCGCACCTATCATGAGTTCGGTTTCTCGCATCGTTTCCAAAAAATCAAAATCGGAAAGATTTTGAGTGGATTGCTTCCATATGGAATGGGGTCTCAAGTTTCAATTCAAATTTTAATTAGTCCAATTAAAGCAAAATGCCATATGAGTGTCCAAAACATAACTAATTTTGTTTTTGCGTAAAAAGTTGATTTTAACTTTTCCTTTCGAGTCGGACACTTCTAGTTGGTTTACTTGTGAAAGTTGGTGTATTTTAACGTTGGAAAATAAATACCTTTTTCAAACTTACTAATGGGAAGATGAATCTTACTTTTTTTCCAAATAAATTCAAGCCTGTATCATTGTTATATTTTATACACAAACAAAGTATTTTATTGTGTTATGCTAAATGATTATTTGTTCTACTTTGCATCTTAATATTGTTAATTAACCTCTTGTATGCTTATTTCATTTGTAGTTGAGCTTCTTTGTTAATTAGCATAATTTTGTCATGTGCGTTATTTATTAGTGTTCATGTATATGCATCAATTGATCTTATGGTAGATCTCTTGCACTAAGTCAAGAAATTGCTTTTGCATTGCATATAGGTAATATCACCTTTGTTTACAAAATGTTATATGTCCCATTTTGTAAATCCTATCAATTTAGGTTAACCCACTTAGGATTGAGAGCTAAGCAAGTTTGTCAAACCTTTTGAAAAATATTGTCTTGCACGATTATCGTGTTACTAGTTCATGTTATAAAATGTGTCACCATCATATATTAAACACTTTTATTTTATCAAAGTCTCAAGAAGGTCTCTAGGATATGTCATCTTATTATCTTGCTTAAACATAGTTTGTCTAAACAAGAGAAAATATCATAATAACACATTAGTATATAAGAAAAGGAAAATGTGTTTTAAAACTTAGTTTGTGCTTGCATTAGTCTAATTCACAATCACAACTAATAAATATTTGGATTAAAATGTACTTAGAATTTCTTGTAATTCTAATTGTAGACTACTTTCTTTGGTAAGAAAATACTCATTTTGTAGTTTTATCTTCGAATAAATTTTCACTTTTAACTTGAAATGAAATAATTCTGCTTAGTCAAAAGCTCTAAAATTTTATATATAAATGTAGTGGTTTCAAAAAAGATTAGAAGATTAAACAAGGACTAAGATAATTTGGTGACTCTTAGAAGTCAATATAAGCTTTATTGGCACAATAACTAATAAGTTTTTCTCACATGTAATAAATATTCAGACAATTACCAAAGAACTAAGTTATCTTTTCAATTTAAAATGATCTCACATTAAGGGACTGTCTTAGTCTGAAATAACACTTAGGAAAATATTTTTTTTCTTTTCTTTTAAAAGAGTGTTAGTGAGGGTCAAGAAAGATTTCAGATATATATCGATTTATTATTCAAATTATGATTGATATCATTTTTCGAATCTAATTGCCAAGTTTTTGAGTTTGGATATGAAATCGGATTCATTATTTGTCTAGCTTCAAGATTATATCAAAACCATAACAAAAGATATTATCTCGATATTCTAATTATCAATACACATAGGTGGATTTGAAAAATAATGGTCATCCCTTTCATAAGACGAAATGATTATACATAGGTTCATAAATTCACACTTCGTCCTAATGATCCGTTATATTGAGTCTACATGTCTAATAGGTGTGTTCCTATTATTAATAATAACATGTTTAAAATGCACGTCAAAGTAGGATTGACGACTTGGATGTTTCGTCCGAGATATTCAAGTAATTTACCTTGCAATGCATTTGGTAAGTTGTCATTTCCCTCGAAAAAACAAAACCACGAGCAAAATGCATATATATGTGACCTTGCTCATTACAATTCAAAAAGCACGAATCAAAGACTTTAATCCACTTTTTGTTATAACCTTTTCTCTCTATACCAAATAAGCATAACACTATTTTTAACTAAGTATTTAAAACGAGAACAATTCAATTATTTAAGATTAGGATTAGGAATTATGGAACATATTCTATAAATCATTATTTTGGTTTCTCAATAATGTGATCGTATGTGGTACTTCGAATATAAAGATGATTACTTATTCAAACGATAATTATTCTCATTATTTCTATCACCAATTACAATTGTTAGAAATATTTGTTCATGGTGTCGGTGATTAGAATTTATCTAGATAACAGAAATATCCAATAAAATATACCAAATTTGATTTTTTTCACGAGTCTACATGGTTAACTATTTTTAGTTATTTACATGAAAATTACGAAATCGATTCAATAGATGAATGAGATAATCCATCGAATTGCAATTCACAACTTGTATGACGGTTGCTTTGTTTACGTCTAAATGGTCTTAATGATTGTGTTATTAGCCATGGTCAAAAATTTGTAATAGCTAACTCACTCCTAGTAGGATTGACATAGTTGAAATTCACATCGGAAAATGTCACGACAACTTCTCGTTACGCTCTGTACTGGTGGTCGAATTCGAAAGTTCAAAACAAGAACCCTTATAACATATATAAGCTTCTCCCATTACTAAAAAGTTAACACCATCGCCCAAATAACGGAAAATCATATTCTGTCTGTTTTCAGACAACAGTGCGACCTACGGATCCTCCATAAGGGAGATCCGTCTTTGATTTATGTAGATCCGTTCGTGGTCATCAAATTTGAATATATTCCTTTTTGTCATTTTGCACTTGTCTAAGGTCTAACATACATGTAACTAACCTTTAGTACATCATAATTTCTACAATAGAATATTCACAATATCTATTGAGGTAAATAACCTTAATTAGATTATTTTCAAAAAGACATGCAAAGGTGCATTCTTAGAACGCTTTAATGTAGCACATTCCACATTGTCACACGTAAGTATACTCCTAACTCCTAAAAGACTCAATCTTGTTTTAATAACTCCGTGGGGGGGGGGGGGGACAACTTTGCTTGCTCTCCTTATTTAACCTTAGAATTCTACACGTCATGTTTGGTTCTATGTGAACGGAATATAAACATATTAATTAAGTCATATTAGGCTAAGTATTAGTGGACAATTCAAATTTCATCTTTGCTACACTTCATTAGGTAAATGCGAGAATTCTATTTTATTCTAAAATGACAATGACTACTTAGTAAATTCTATTGCATTAGAAAAGTCAATTTATCCTACGGTTTATAATTGCTTCTGGGAAGGAAGTTGGGTTCGTGGTATAACCCGTTTCAAAAAAATCATGGTCGTGTTTTGCCTGAATTGGCCACTTAGTGGATAGTCTCGCATATGCTGTTCTCTAACTTGATTAAATGGCTATTTCTAAATATGCCTAATGTTAGTCTACATTGATGAACTTTGTATTTCATTAGGATTGCTTATTAGTCAAGTAGTAATTAGGATTCTCTTTAGTCGATCTAGACTACTTGCACCTTGCATATGTATTGTTGTGATTTCAAAATGTTAACTTGTTCTCGTGAAATATGATTATATTATCTTCTGCTATTTTTGATACTCAGTTATTATTTCGCTTTATTTTTGTATGATAACTATTAGCGCATGGTTTTGCTTTTGGTTAGCAATCCCGGTTCAATATCTATAAGTTTATATTTATGATACGTGTTATTAAATGCTAGATGCTAACATGTTTTGTACGATATATATGTACGTGATGTAATCATTGTTTTATGTAAGCTTTTATATGATCTTAGCATCTTCCTTGTGGCACCCATACTATATCATTAGGTCAGTCTATCTAATTAAAAGTATAGCGTCACCATAGTCTTGTCTATCAATACATTTGATTGTTATGATTAATACATTTAAGTAACTTAGTGTCTTTTGAGTTTAGGGTATTGTCTCGTGTCACTAAAATTTATTGAGTACACATGCATAATCGTCTTAATCCCTAAGGATTTTAGTTTAGATCACTTTGATCATTATCTTATTATTTACTTGATTCTTTTCTTCACGAAACACTTTCTGTGTCCCTCGTCGTAAACTGTCAAATACTCAAAACTCCTCATAGTAACTCGTTCCCACTCCTTTGTAACTATATCAACCGTCTCATATCTTTAGGGATCCGCTCCTTAACTATAAACGATTATGTCACTCAATTTTCATACCTAACTAATTACACGAAAACCTAAATCACACATCTACCACTATATAGACTGGTTATATCGTATCTTACCATTTTGCTTACCACCTTTTAAGCTAAAACCTATACCTCATCATTTGTTTGTTCTATGAACATTATCAATGCTTGAGAAGAGCTACGTAACTTCACAGTTGAAGATCGTCGTATGCTAACTGATAGGCGTATTATGATATGATAGATATGAAATTACCAAACTAACCTTGAGGACAAAGGTAGTAAGGAAAATTCTCACAAATATATATAATAATACGTATTATTTTAACGGTAAGTGTTTACAGGGTACGTTTTCCCTAAAGATTTACTAAAAATTGAGACCACAACTTGTTATTTGGCAATTCGATTTGGAATTGGTTCGAGATTGATTTCGTTTTTTCTAATATCCGTACTTATAAGAAAAATAAAAGAACAATTAAACCTAACTCCACAAAGAAATCAATACGGGAAAGTGAATTTTAACTGGAAAACGCAAAACGAGAATCCTAAACGGGATCTAAAAACCCTAATCTCTCAAAAATTAAGCTAAAATGATTTTTTTACTTTTATCTAACCTAAATTGACTAAAAAGTAAGATATTGAAGACGACTTTGAACAAAAAACGGAGTTTGATTCTGAGCTTAAAAACACAAGAAACGTGACCAGGGTATGATTCCAGTTTTTTTTACTTTTAAATAAATAAATTGCAAATCTTTTAAACCCTACGGAAGCAAAACTAGATTTATTTTAGAAAATATATGATAAAAGAATAATTTTCTAAAAATATTTTATTTTTTTGTACTTGTTTTAAATTTTTTATGAATAAAACGCAAAGATTGTATTGAATTTTATAACTGATATTAAAAATACTAAACTTTTTTTGTAAAAAGTTTCTGAAAAAATATGAAAAGAAGATTCTTGAACACAATGGCGGATTCTAAGAAAATACGCGTGTGAAAACAGCTTATCAATTTAGTGTGTATATTGTAATATAATAAGCAAAAAAAGCTTATAATTACTAAAATGGCTTAAAAGATATATACAATATTAGATTTTGAAAAGAGACTTCCCGGATGATGCTATTGTAGACACATTTGGTTGGGGGTTTGTGGGGGTTAAAACGCTGGTGAGGGTGGTAGAGATCCGGGTTCTGAGCTTGCTCACAAAGGTGCTTCCCACTTTCCCAAGTGTTTTTATTTTTGCCATTTTTTATAACTTTTTAGAAAACTTGAAAATAAGCACTTTTTACATAAGCAACCTTTTTTATTAAACTTGAATAAGCACATAAATAAGCTAAGTAAGACAGAAATAATGCTAAAATACTATAAGTCCTAAAAAACTAACTGTTTGGTTTTTTTAAGGTGAATAAGCAAATAAAAACGACAAATAAGCTAAACAGTCAATAAGCTATGTCTAAAAAGAGCATAAGAACAAAAATAAGCACAAAAATATAAGCTAGATACCGACAGAAAAATAAAAAGCATTATATATCACTTAAAAATTCCTATACTAGAAAGCAAATAAGCTCAGAAATAAGGAAATGGCAATAACCAAATAGATTATAACACATAGGCTATATACTATAACCCTATAGCTAAGCTAGACCTAAATTACTAATAAACAATACGAGATAAGCTAAAATAATGAATTAAGCACTTATGAGTGCTCTCAAGTCTGTTAAACCAAACAGTCACATAGGGCACCTGTGAGCTTATTTTTCAATAAGCTATAGGGATCCTTATGGACTTTTGGGCATATTACCCTAATAAGTTACCTAGAATCTACTTATAACAACTTTCAAAACGCAGTTTGAATAATTCTTATAAGCCAAGAAAAAGCTGTTTAATATTTTTTTTATTTTGTAAAATTTTATATAAAAAGACTATGATGATTTGAAGCCTATATTAAGCTATTAAATAGTCTTTTTATTAATAACTAAGCTAAAACAGATCTAGAATGACCTTATAGATCCACTTGTTGTAACAAATTTTTAAAGTTATTCCTTACATTAATAGCTTAATTGTGAGTATGAAAGGCTTTTGGCTGTTTAATAACCTGTTGATGCTCTTTTGACAGTTTAAGGCTAAAAACTTAAATCCAAAACATGTAGGGTCTAAAGTACTCTATTCTTACATCTTTTAAATACTAAATAAGAACAATGATCAACAATGAAGGTAAACAAGCTTAAGCACAAATCAGCTACTGCAATCGGTGCATATGACCTCAAATTCATAAAGCTTACACAAAAACTTATTAGAACTTGATAAAAACTAACAAAACTTATAAATCCTACTTTTATAAACTTAAATAAGTGATTTAAAGTGAGCTTAAAGGACTAAATGGCCTCAAGCAGTACTAACTTGAGTTAGTACTGCTTGACCCAAACACTCCTTTAAAAATACTCAAATCCATTTTATGCTTATGAATTTTAGTTTTAATGCATAAAGCTTTATTACCAGATATTACAGGAACTAATATCAGGGACCTAATGAACATTTTAAGCTAGACTTAAGCCAGATTAATAAGCTATGACACTATGCTAATATTTTTGGTTTTTTGAGTGATTTTTTACAAATTAGTAAACTAGTATTTTATACTACAAATCAAATTACATTTTGCACATAATTCAACATATTCATATAGCACAAATAAGTACCTAAACAATCAATAAGCAAAATTTAAGGCAATATTAAGCTATTATCAGATTATTAAGACTACAGTATTAAAGACAGAAAAGGTAAATTAAAAACTTACATAGACCTTTGACACAAAACAAGGTCTAAGCAAATTGCTTCTAAGAGCTTTCAACATGCCCTATCTTATCAAGTTGATAAGATCTGGTAGGGTCCGGAAGTCCTTCCTTAACTTGACTTCCCTTCATGTTTTTGCTGATGGTAATTTGGGCGAGGTTTCAAATGTCAATAAGCTCACTAAGGCTTTTGAGAGTGTTAGTTGAGTAAGTAGTCAGCCTAGAGTAGATAAGAACTTATGAGGCTTATGGAGAACAAAGAAAAGAGTTATTCAAACAATTAAGTGAAAACCTTATCAATTTTAAGAAAACTTTTATTAATTATATGTAAACTGATTTGAGTTAATGTAAGTATAAATTATCGTAGTAATCTTATAAGATAAAAAACGATTTTAAAAATTAGATAAGCTTATTAATGCTACTTTCTATAACTCTCCTATGATGCTTTTGTGAGGTAAGGATCTATCTTGTATTTTTAGGTGCGGAGTGAAATCTTCTAGGCCCTCAAGTCTGTTAAAAGCTCCAATTAATCATGGCCCTTGTTTTCTTCCAATCATTAGCTCCCATCTTGTGTCCGTTGGATCAAAGTGTGAGCATACGGATTGCCAGCGTAGCAATCCGTGCGTCAGAGTACTTGTGCTTCTTTTACAAGGGATTTAGTGCAAATTTCCATTCCTTGTGTGTTTCCTTGCATCCACGTATTCAATTGTGATTTACCCTTTTGTATTTTAACAGATAGGGTGTATTTGGCTAATGATGTTGAACAGTAACTCTTAACAGAGTTACGTGCCTTTTTTTTTCTTTTGACTTTCTTTGACCCCGGCTTAATATAACGTCTGACTTGGGCTAATAGGTTTTGGTTTTTAAGAAGATAAATCGACCGTTTTCTTGTTATTAGAAATTTACTAACGGTGTTAGGGTTTTTGGACTTAAGTGCAAATTGATCTTAACAATAGCTCTTTTGGGTTTTTTGATGGCTTTTGTGGGTTGACCAAGAAGAGTGACCAGAGTTGACTTTTAAAGGTACCCATTTGCTAGTAATTATAGAATCCTTTTGTCTCTTGTGCAATAAATTCCGTTCTCCGTGTTCGTGTTTGCCCCTGTTTGTACCGTTTTCTGTGTGATTTTTGCAATATCTGATACCTACACATATTCAAAAACAAAAATATCACTCATATTACAAGCTATTTTGCAATTTTGATCATTTGTGGTATATTAAAACAGACTATGTGATTTCATACACTACTAAAAATTCCCCAAACTAGTGATGTCGTGTACGTCACGCAAATATTTATAGGCTCTAAATAACCAAATACTTAATACTTCCCAAAATAAATCTTTAGAAAAGTGTAGCCAACGACTTTTGTGGAGAGAAATTATGAAATCAAAGCTTTTAAAACACCCTCTTTCCTATTTTTCAAAACTTTTTCCATTTTTTACTGATTTTTTATGATTCATATATCTTATATTTACAACTTTATTCATGGTGACATATGCATTGTTTTCATTATTCATGATACTTTTGGATCTCGAAACAAAAGCACAACAAATGTGTTCCTAAAAAGATAAATTCATCGTCCCCGATTTTCACCTCTCCAAGCCAAGCTTAAAACAAGCTTCATTGCAAAAATATATGTTGATTCTTATGATTGTAGTTATAGTCATATACCGAAGGCTCTTTAAGACTTTATTTCGTTACTTATTATTTCCAACAATAAAGACTGTAACGGTTTAAAAAAGCCAAATAATCTAGTCTAGCTCTTTTCATAAGATCAATTGCAATCATGACTTTTAAAGTCACACTTCGAGGCGTACCAAAATTTGGCCTTTAGTAGGTTTACTTCAGCAAGGCAACATTCATGTCATATACTAGGCTCTTTATGAACATAAAATGGACCAATTATTATTTGCCACCATATACCCTTAAGGCTCTTTAATGGTACACACAAGACAAAATTAAGCAACAATATCCGATTCCATATACCCTAAGCTCTTTTAAAGAATGAATAAGGATATAATTTCACTTATTAGAATCTTTTATCCCATATACCCTAAGCTTCTTTAAGGATAAGGAAAATATTTTAATATTGTGCATCACATTATAGTATGCCTATTAAGTATTCTTGATGTGTATCTCATCTAATCCAAAGGAACTAAATAAAACTTCCATGAACTTAATTATTAAACCTAAAAACCGCACAACTCTATTTATTAATACCAATTATATATAACAGTGAACAAGCTAATGGGAGGAAAACGCCACATTTAACTTTTTGGGCCTATAAGATTTCAATTATTCTATTGTTTAGCATCAAACTTCATATCTCTACTCTATCATCATCTTGTTCTTCACAATTTAAAATTTCTAAGAAAGAAACTCTTGAATACTTAGCCTAACGAATTAAGATCGGCACTTTAACAAGTCACATAGACTGGCAACAATCTTAACTCTAATAAATCGAACTTCGCATATTTAAAATCAATTATGGGAACTTGCAAAGTCTTGACTTTTTAAAGCTAGACTTGCGTTTTATAGCTCCTTGTATAAAAGATTAGCAAAATCAATCTATTTATGTTAAGGAGAAAGCTAAGGTATAAAACCAGTCGGGTCAAAATTTACTTTTCGTTCTCACCAACGGAAAACCTACATTCGTGTCAACTATTTATTTTTCAACATTTTTTTATGAAAACTAACTAGATATTAAGACTTTAAAATTTTAAAATTTTTGTGGGAAAACGGGGTACGTGAGAACAACAGGAAAAAGTAGGTAAGATCATATCGAAGATATACTACCCTATACTAAAATTAAACATTGTCCTCAATGTTTCCTAGCCTAAGACTTATAACCCCACACTAGAACTCAAAAAGTCGAATGCATAATCCAAGCATGGAGAAAGTATCACAAAAATCTCAAGCCGTTTATCATGTATGCTAAAAGATAAATGTTAGTCGACAATAATCTAGGATATCAGATTTCCCTAAACTAATGGCAAGCAAAGGCTAGGAAGCTCGAGTGGACCGGGACAAAACACCGAACACGAGAGTCTTCAGAAAATTTTGGGTCGATCCTATAAAAAATCACAAGCACAAACAACAAGAATCGGAAGAGTACAAGCCTCCTCACATCACAAAGCACCACACATCACAATAGAAAATAAGAAAGAAGAAAAAATGGATAAGCATGAGTGCCATCCATGAAGCGCTTAGTTTTTGTACTGAGTCACATAGCTTGACATCGTTCCCGCGAATTTATTCGTCTTTGGGAGAAAGTTGGGAATTCCGGTCTACCTTGGGTGTAAGGTCCCCTCCGAAGTAATTGCTTCATCACCACGATGACCATTCACCTTAAAGTTTTGGACCATCGGTTGAGATACACTCGATGGTTTTCCGTATGTAAAAACTTTGGTGATGTGAAAGGTCATGAACCCAACGAGATTTTTAAGCTTTCCTGAAATATCTTTTAGTACAGAGAGTTGGAGAGTAAAACACAATCACCAACATCTAAAAATGCGGTTGTTGATCTAGACATGAAGCTTCTTCGTCCTCTCTTTATAAATCAAAGAATTCTCGTAAGCTTGATCATGAAGCTCATTAAGTTCTTTAAGTTGAAGCTTTCGGTGATCACTCGCGGTTTTAAGATCGAAATTAGCATGTTTCAAAGCCCAATATGCTTTATGCTTTAATTCGATAGGTAAATGGCAAGACTTTCTGTACACTAACTTGTACGGCGTACAACCAATTGGTGTCTTAAAAGCAGTACGAAATGCCCACAAAGCGTCATCTAGTTTGTCGGACTACGAGGTACGGTTTTCTCCAACCGTCCTTTCTACAATACGTTTCAAACCACGATTGGACACCTCCACTTGACCGCTCGTTTGAGGGTGATAAGCGGTAGCAAGACGATGTGTGACCCCATACTTAGACATTACTTTAGCAAACTGATCATTATAAAAATGGTTCCCACGATCGCTTATGATAGCTCTAGGTGTTCTGAATTGGGCAAAAAGAGATTTCAAAAATTTTACTACAACTCTAGCATCATTTATGGGGAGCGCCTTTGCTTCAACCCATTTCGAAAGATAATCAACGGCTACGAGGATGTATTTATTCCCATGTGAAGACGGAAATGGTCCCATAAAATCGATACCCCATACATCAAAGATTTCACAAACTTGGATAGCGTTTTGAGGCATTTCATCTCGTTGTGAAATTTTGCCTTGTCTTTGACACGTATCACAAGATTTGATCATTATATGGGCATCTCGATATACGGTAGGCCAAAAGAAACCGGCATCAAATACTTTTCAAGCGGTGAGATTGGCACTATGATGGCCCCCGGTGGGTCCTTCGTGACAAGCTTTAAGGATTTCAAAAGCTTCTTGCCCATGCACACACCGTTGAATGATTTGATCCGCACATATACGAAAAAGATAGGGATCGTCCCAGAAATAATGTTTAACTTCCTTGAAAAACTTCTTCTTTTGTTGAGTTGTCATTCCTTTGATTATAAAATTCCCCGCATGGTAATTTGTATAGTTCGAAAACCATGGGGTACTTCCACTAGATATAACTCCACGAGTCTCTAAAGGAAAATGTTCATTTATGTCCTTATTTTCTAACACATCCTTATGAGGATTCTCAAGTCTAGATAAATGATC